>NC_069478.1:27094102-27172910 GCF_026875155.1 Cherax quadricarinatus
TTCTACTTCCCTGTGATTCATCTGTGTCTCAGCTTCCAACTGTTACTGTGTCCAATCTCTGGAACATCCTGTCTTTGTCCACCTTGTCAATTCCTCTCAGTATTTTGTATGTCGTTATCATGTCCCCCCTATCTCTCCCCTCCTCCAGTGTCGTCAGGTTGATTTCCCTTAACCTCTCCTCGTAGGACATACCTCTTAGCTCTGGGACTAGTCTTGTTGCAAACCTTTGCACTTTCTCTAGTTTCTTCACGTGCTTGGCTAGGTGTGGGTTCCAAACTGGTGCCGCATACTCCAATATGGGCCTAACGTACACGGTGTACAGGGTCCTGAATGATTCCTTATTAAGATGTCAGAATGCTGTTCTGAGGTTTGCTAGGTGCCCATATGCTGCAGCAGTTATTTGGTTGATGTGCACTTCAGGAGATGTGTCTGGTGTTATACTCACCCCAAGATCTTTTTCCTTGAGTGAGGTTTGTAGTCTCTGACCCCCTAGACTGTACTCCGTCTGCGGCCTTCTTTGCCCTTCCCCAATCTTCATGACTTTGCACTTGGTGGGATTGAAGATTGAACTCCAGGAGGCAATTGCTGGACCAGGTCTGCAGCCTGTCCAGATCCCTTTGTAGTTCCGCCTGGTCTTCGATCGAGTGAATTCTTCTCATCAACTTCACGTCATCTGCAAACAGGGACACCTCAGAGTCTATTCCTTCCGTCATGTCATTCACAAATACCAGAAACAGCACTGGTCCTAGGACTGACCCCTGCGGGACCCCGCTGGTCACAGGTGCCCACTCTGACACCTCGCCACGTACCATGACTCGCTGCTGTCTTCCTGACAAGTATTCCCTGATCCATTGTAGTGCCTTCCCTGTTATCCCTGCTTGGTCCTCCAGTTTTTGCACCAATCTCTTGTGTGGAACTGTGTCAAACGCCTTCTTGCAGTCCAAGAAAATGCAATCCACCCACCCCTCTCTCTCTTGTCTTACTGCTGTCACCATGTCATAGAACTCCAGTAGGTGTGTGACACAGGATTTCTCGTCCCTGAAACCATGTTGGCTGCTGTTGATGAGATCGTTCCTTTCTAGGTGTTCCACCACTCTTCTCCTGATAATCTTCTCCATGATTTTGCATACTATACATGTCAGTGACACTGGTCTGTAGTTTAATGCTTCATGTCTGTCTCCTTTTTTAAAGATTGGGACTACATTTGCTGTCTTCCATGCCTCAGGCAATCTCCCTGTTTCGATAGATGTATTGAATATTGTTGTTAGGGGTACACATAGCACCTCTGCTCCCTCTCTCAATACCCATGGGGAGATGTTATCTGGCCCCATTGCCTTTGAGGTATCTAGCTCACTCAGAAGCCTCTTCACTTCTTCCTCGGTTGTGTGCACTGTGTCCAGCACTTGGTGGTGTGCCCCACCTCTCCGTCTTTCTGTAGTCCCTTCTGTCTCCTCTGTGAACACTTCTTTGAATCTCTTGGTGGGTTCTTCACATACTTCACGGTCATTTCTTGTTGTCTCTCCTCCTTCCTTCCTTAGCCTGATTACCTGGTCCTTGACTGTTGTTTTCCTCCTGATGTGGCTGTACAACAGTTTCGGGTCAGATTTGGCTTTCGCTGCTGTGTCATTTTCATATTGTCTTTGGGCCTCCCTTCTTATCTGTGCATATTCGTTTCTGGCTCTACGACTGTTCTCCTCATTCTCCTGGGTCCTTTGCCTTCTATATTTCTTCCATTCCCTAGCACACTTGGTTTTTGCCTCTCTGCACCTTTGGGTAAACCATGGGCTCATCCTGGCTTTTTCATTATTCCTGTTACCCTTGGGTACAAACCTCTCCTCAGCCTCCTTGCATTTTGTTGCTACATATTCCATCATCTCATTAACTGGCTTCCCTGCCAGTTCTCTGTCCCACTGAACCCCGTTCAGGTAGTTCCTCATTCCTGTGTAGTCCCCTTTCTTGTAGTTTGGCTTCATTCGTCCTGGCCTTCCTGCTTCTCCCTCCACTTGTAGCTCTACTGTGTATCCGAAGCTTAAAACCACATGGTCACTGGCCCCAAGGGGTCTTTCATATGTGATATCCTCGATATCTGCACTACTCAAGGTGAATACTAAGTCCAGCCTTGCTGGTTCATCCTCTCCTCTCTCTCTTGTAGTGTCCCTTACGTGATCATGGCTTCAGGGTAAGGTTGTCATGGCTCCAGGGTGAGGATCTCATGGCTCCAGGGTGAGGGTCTCATGGCTCCAGGGTTAGGGTCTCATGGCTCCAGGGTTAGGATCTCATGGCTCGAGGGTTAGGGTCTCGTTGCTCCAGGGTGAGGTCATGGCTCCAGGGTGAGGGTCTCATGGCTTGAGGGTGAGGGGTCTCATGGTTCCACAGTGTGGCTGTCATGGCTCCAGGGTGAGGGGTCTCATGGCTCCAGGGTGAGGGTCTCATGGCTCCAGGGTGAGGGTCTCATGGCTCCAGGGTTAGGGTCTCATGGCTCGAGGGTTAGGGTCTCGTTGCTCCAGGGTGAGATCATGGCTCCAGGGTTAGGGTCTCATGGCTCGAGGGTTAGGGACTCGTTGCTCAAGGGTGAGATCATGGCTCCAGGGTGAGGGTCTCATGGCTCCAGGGTGAGGTTGTCATGGCTCCAGCGTAAGGGTCTCGTGGCTCCAGGGTGAGGGTCTCATGGCTCCAGGGTGAGGGTCTCATTGCTCCAGGGTGAGGGTCTCATGGCTCCAGGGTGAGTTTGTCATGGCTCCAGCGTAAGGGTCTCGTGGCTCCAGGGTGAGGGTCTCATGGCTCCAGGGTGAGGGTCTCATGGCTCCAGGGTGAGGGTCTCATAGCTCCAGGGTGAGGGTCTCATAGCTCCAGGGTGAGGATCTCATGGCTCCAGGGAGAGGGTCTCATGGCTCCAGGTTGAGGGTCTCATGGCTCCAGAGTGAGGGGTCTCATGGCTCCAGGGTGCAGGTCTCATGGCTCCAGGGTGAGGATCTCATGGCTCCAGGGTGAGGGACTCATGGCTCCAGGGTGAGGGGCCTCATGGCTCCAGGGTGAGGTTGTCATGGCTCCAGGGTGAGCGGTCTGATGGCTTCAGGGTGAGGGGTGTCATGGTTCCAGGGTGAGGTTGTCATGGCTCCAGGGTGAGGGTCTCATTGCTCCAGGGTGAGGGTCTCATGGCTCCAGGGTGAGGGTCTCATGGCTCCAGGGTGAAGGGTCTCATGGCTCCAGGGTGACGTTGTCATGGCTCCAGGGTAAGGGTCTCATGGCTCCAGGGTGAGGGTCTCATGCCTCCAGGGTGAGGGGTCTCATAGCTCTAGGGTGAGGGTCTCATGGCTCCAGGGTGAGGGGTCTCATGGCTCCAGGGTGAGGGTCTCATGGCTCCAGGGTGAGGGGTCTCATGGCTCCAGGGTGAGGCTGTCATGGCTCCAGGGTGAGGCTGTCATGACTCCAGGGTGAGGGTCTCATGGATCCAGGGTGAGGCTGTCATGGTTCCAGGGTGATGCTGTAATGGCTCCAGGGTGAGGCTGCCATGGCTCCAGGGTGAGGCCGTCATGGTTCCAGGGTGAGACTGTCATGGCTTCAGAGTGAAGCTGTCATGGCTCCAGGGTGAGGTTCTCATGGCTCCAGGGTAAGGGTCTCATGGCCCCAGGGTGAGGGGTCTCATGATTCCAGAGTAAGGCTGTCATGGCTTCAGGGTGAGATCATGGCTTCAGGGTAAGGTTGTCATGGCTCCAGGGTGAGGGTCTCATGGCTCCAGGGTGAGGGTCTGATGGCTCCAGGGTGAGGGTCTCATGGCTCCAGGGTTAGGGTCTCATGGCTCGAGGGTTAGGGTCTCGTTGCTCCAGGGTGAGGGTCTCATGGCTTGAGGGTGAGGGGTCTCATGGTTCCAGAGTGTGGCTGTCATGGCTCCAGGGTGAAGGGTCTCATGGCTCCAGGGTGAGGGTCCCATGGCTCCAGGATGAGGGTCTCATGGCTCCAGGGTGAGGGTCTCATGGCTGCAGGATGAGGGTCTCATGGCTCCAGGGTGAGGGTCTCATGGCTCCAGGGTGAGGGTCTCATGGCTTGAGGGTGAGGGGTCTCATGGTTCCAGAGTGTGGCTGTCATGGCTCCAGGGTGAGGGGTCTCATGGCTCCAGGGTGAGGGTCCCATGGCTCCAGGTTGAGGGTCTCATGGCTCCAGGGTGAGGGTCTCATGGCTCCAGGGTGAGGGTCTCATGGCTCCAGGGTGAGGGGTCTCATGGCTCCAGGGTGAGGGTCCCATGGCTCCAGGTTGAGGGTCTCATGGCTGCAGGGTGAGGGTCTCCTGGCTGCAGGATGAGGGTCTCATGGCTCAAGGGTGAGGGTCTCATGGCTCCAGGGTGAGGGTCTCATGGCTCCAGGGTGAGGGTATCATTGCTCCAGGGTGAGGGGTCTCATGGCTCCAGGATGTGTTTCTCATGGCTCCAGGATGAGGGTCTCATGGCTGCAGGATGAGGGTCTCATGGCTCCAGGCTGAGGGTCTCATGGCTCCAAGGTGAGGGTCTCATGGCTTCAGCGTGAGGGTCTCATGGCTCCAGGGTGAGGGGTCTCATGGCTCCAGGGTGAGGGGTCTCATGGCTCCAGAGTGAGGGTCATAAGAACATAAGAACATAAGAAAGAAGGAACACTGCAACAGGCCTACTGACCCATGCGGAGCAGGTCCATGTGCCCCCCGGATTAGACCGATGACCCTCCCCCCGATTAGCCCAATGACCCACCCAGTCTGATCATCTCCACTCAAGGATGGAGCACTGCACCAGACCCAGCAGCCCCAGCTAGTCAGGTCCAACTCACACCCACCCACACCCACTCATGTATTTATCTAACCTATTTTTAAAACTACACAACGTTTTAGCCTGAATAACTGTACTCGGGAGTTTGCTCCACTCATCCACAACTCTATTACAAAACCAGTGCTTTCCTATATCCTTTCTGAATCTGAATTTTTCCAACTTGAAACCATGGCTCCAGGGTGAGGGTCTCATGGCTCCAGGGTGAGGGGCCTCATGGCTCCAGGGTGAGGTTGTCATGGCTCCAGCATAAGGGTCTCGTGGCTCCAGGGTGAGGGTCTCATGGCTCCAGGGTTAGGGTCTCATGGCTCCAGGGTGAGGGTTATGGTCCAGGGGGGTTTGTCATGGCCCCAGCGTAAGGGTCTCGGGGTTTCCCAGGGTGAAGGTTTCTGGCTCCGGTTTTGGGTCTCATGGCTCCAGGGTGAGGGTCTCAGGGTCCGGGTTGAGGGGCCTCTGGCCCCGGGGGGTGGGTTGTCAGGCTCCAGCGTAAGGGTCTCGTGGCCCCAGGGTGGGGTTCAGGGGCCCGGGTGAGGGTCTCATGGCTCCAGGGTGGGGGTTCATGGCTAGGGTGAGGTTCCCATGGCCCAGCGTAAGGGTCTCGTGGCCCAGGGTGGGGTTTGGGCTAGGGTGAACCCTCTGGCTCCAAGGTGGGGTTTTCCCTGGTCCAGGGTGAGGGGTCTGAGGGCTCCGGGTGGGGGTTTCATGGTTCCAGGGTGGGGTTTGTCATGGCCCAAGGTGAGTTGTTCCGGGCCCCCAGGGTGAGGGTTTTCATGGTCTAGGGTGGGGCTCAGGGCCCCAGGGTGAGGGGTCTCATGGCCCAGGGTGAGGTTGTCATGGCCCGGGTGGGGGGTCTATGGCTCCGGGTGAGGGGTTCATGGTTTCCAGGGTGGGTTTCATGGCCCCAGGGTGAGGGTCTCTGGTCCGGGGGGGGGGGTCCGACTCCGAGTGAGGGTTCTGGCTCCAGGGTGGGGTTTCTCATGGCTCCGGGGTGAGGGTCTCATGGCCCCAGGGTGAGGGGTCTCGGGTCCAGGGTGAGGGGTTCTGGCTCAGGGTGAGGGTCTAGGCTGCGGATGAGGGTCTAGGCCCCGGGGGTGAGGGTCTCATGGCCAGGGTGAGGGTCTCAGGCCAAGGTGAGGGTCTCATGGCCCCAGGGTAAGGGGTTCATGGCCCCGGGTGAGGGGTCTCATGGCTCCAGGGGGGTCTCATGGCTCCAGGGTGAGGGGTCTCATGGCTCCAGGGTGATGGGTTCATGCTCCAGGGTGGGGGTTCAGGGGCTGCAGGATGGGGTCTCTGGCTCCAGGGTGAGGGTTCATGGTTCCAGGGTGAGGGTTCATGGTAAAGGTGAGGGTTCATGGCTCCGGGGTAAGGGGTCTCATGGCTCCAGGGTGAGGGTTCATGGCACCAGGGTGTGTGAGGGGTCTCATGGCTCCTGGGTAGAGGGTCATATGAACATAAGAAGAAAGGGAGGAGCTAGGCTACTTTGCAGCATCATAAGACTGCCATCCCCACGAGCCCTTTTTGGGCGGGGCAGATGGGGTGACCAGAAGGATAGCTTCTCCTACGAGCCCAGTAGTGGGCGGGCGATTGTGGCTAGGCCTGGGGGTACATGTTGGTACCCTTATGATGTGGTCCGGTACTTGTACATCCTCCCATTGGGAGACTTAAGTCTCGTAGACACTCCCAGATCAGGGAGGGGCCATGGACCGGGGTCACCATTCTTGGAAAAAGACCCGGGCCGGCCGAGAATACTGTGCGATAAAAAAAAAAAAAGATAGATGGAACACTGCAACAGGCCTACTGACCCATGCAGGAAGCAGGTCCAATGTCCCCCACCGGATTACACCGATGACCCTCCCCCCCGATTAGCCTATTGACCCTACCCAGTTGTTCATCTCCATGCTAGGTTGGTGCACTGCACCAGTACCCAGCAGGCCCCTGACGAGGCTGGTCATACGATATACATCCCATCTCCACTCTCATGGTGGATAGATTTACGATTGGGGAATTTAGTCACATAACGTTTTTGCCTGATTATCTGTACTCGGGTGTTACTCCAAATCGGCTATAAGAGTTTTTCTTTAACTGGTGCTATTTCCTTATAGAATGTTGGAATCTGAATTTTTCACAACTTGAAACATGGCTCCCAGGGTGAGGGTCTCATGGCTCCAGGGTGAGGGGCATCATGGTCCAGGGTGAGGTCTTTTCATGCTCCAGCGTAAGGTCTCGATGGCTCCAGGGTTGTGGGTCTCATGGATCCAGGGTGAGGGGTCTCATGGCTCTACAGGGGTCAGGTATGCCATGTGCTCGGGTTGTGAGGTTCTCGTGGCTCCAGGCGTGGTCGAGGGTCTCATGGCTCCAGGGTGTGAGGTTGTCATGGCTCCAGCGTCAAGGGTCTCGTGGCTCCTGGGTCGAAGGGTCTAATGCGCTCCAGGGGGAGGAGGGTCTCATTGGCTCAAGGGAGAGGTAGTCATGGCTACCAGGGTGAGGCGTCTCGTGGCCAGGCCCCCAAACACATGTGAGGGTCTCTTGGACTTCCAGGGAGTGTGGGGGCGTCATGGATCCAGGGGGAGGTTGATTATGGTTCCAGGCGTAAGGGTCTCCGTGGCTCAAGGGTGAGGTTGTTAAGGGCTCCAGGAGCCGTGAGGGTCTCATGGTCCAGGGTGAGGGTCTCGTTGCTCCAGGGGGTGCCCCGTGGTCATGGCTCCAGTGTCTGAGGGTCTCATGGCTTGAGGGTGGGCGGTTCTCATGGTATTCCAGTGTGTGGCTTGTCAATGGTCCAGGGTGAGGGTTTCATGGCTCCAGGGTAGGGTCCTCATGGCTCGAGGAGTTACGGGTCCTCGTTGCTCCAGGGTGAGTCATGGCACTCCAGGGTGAGGGGTCTCATGGCTTCGAGGGTGAGGGGTCTCATGGTTCCAGAGTGTGGCTGTCTGTCTTCCAGGGTGAGGGGTCTCTGGCTACCAGGTAGTGAGGGTTCCCATGGCCCAGGATGAGGGTTAATGGCTCAGGGTTTTGAGGGGGTCTCATTGCTGCAGGATGAGGGTTTCATGGCTCTCCAGGAGTGAGGGTTCTCTTGGCTCCGGGTGAGGGTCTCGTGGCCACGGAGGGTGAGGGGGTGTCTCATGGTTACAGAGTGTGTTTGTCCATGGCTCGGGTGTAGGGGTCTCTGGATCCAGGGTGAGGGTCCCATGGTCTCCTGGAAACTTGAGGGTCTCGTGGATCCGGGTGAGGGTCTCATGGCTGCAGGATGAACATACGATCATAGGAACAGATGAAAGACGGAACCACTGCAGCAGGGCCTGGTGGCCACTCTTATAGGAACAGGGTCCTTAACATTTATCCTCTAAACATGACATTTCCGACCAACCCTAAATTTTTCTATGACACCCAAGAAAACAATGCTAACGTTGGGTTGGGACCGAGCTATATCATCAAACGCCACACTCATGTATTATCCAACCTAAATTTGAAACTTACCAAAGTACACTAGCCTCAATTACCACAACTAGGTTTAGGACTGTTCCATCATCAACTTACACTATTTCCAAAAAACCATTACTTTCCTATGCTCCTTTCTAAATCTCTAAACTTATATAAGATTTAAATCCTTTACTGCGAGGATTCTATCTTGGAGAGATATCCTCAATATTTGTTAATATCCCCCCCTTAGTTAATTCCTATTCTTCCACTTATACACTTCGATCAGGTCTCCACTCATTCTTGTCTAACAAGTGATTGTAACTTAAGAGTCTTCTATCTTTCTTCATAAGGAAGATTTCTAATGCTATGTATTAATTTAGTCATCCTACGCTGAATGTTTTCTATAACGAATTTATGTCCATTCTGTAAAATGGAGACCAGATTGAGCTGGCATTATCTAGGTGAGGCCTTTATAATGATGGTATATTGCTGCAGTAGAGGACCTTGGACTTCTGTTGCTGACAACTTTTGATATAAATCCAAGTAATCTATTTGCATTATTACGGTACGCTTGGCATTGCTGTCTTGGTTTATGGTTGACTGCCTTCCTTCCACATGGGCCTTTTTGATACTCTGTATGGCTAAGTTCTACATTTTTTAACTTTTAAGTGCTAGGGTTTTTGGACACTCCCGAGCTCTCTAGTACATTCGCATTTATCTACATTGAAACTGGATCTGCCCTTCTTCTGAACAAGAGTAGAGTTTGTTTTCTTAATTCCTCATGAGTTCCCCTAACATCTTCGTTTGAATCAATTATCCTACCTATCTTCGTAATGTCATCAGCGAATTGCTTCATCATCACTAGTTAATTCCTTCATCAAGATCATTGATATATAGTTTAATCAACAACGGCCCAAGATGATCCTGTGGGTAATGCCACTGGTTAATGATACCACTAGGTATTTAACCCAATTTTGGGACTATCTATGGCTTCCTGTATGTGAGATATGGAGTCGTTCAACTGAGTGCTACAGGCCAACATGGGCCATGTGATAGAGGCGTATGGAGGCATCAGGCGGTGGTGAGTTATCTCATTTCTAAATGCACCTGTATCAATTGCGATGTTTAAAATTGTCACTTTTTCGGTATCAGGTGTCATACAAGCCTCAAATGCTTTTCTGAGGAAAGTTTATAAATATAGTTAGTCAAGGTAACGGCGTATTACTTCTTGTGAATCCATGAGGCTAGGGTGCATCCTTAATCATGTATGCTTATCGACGATGGACTTCATTATCATCTCAGCGATAAATTGACTTCTAGTAATTTGCCTACAATTCGAGGTAAGGCTTATTGGGCGGTAAATTTGACTGGTAACGACTTGTCCCCTGGTTTTAAAAAATTGGAATTACATTAGCTATCTTCCACATATCAGAACTTACACCATAGTTTGAAGTGATAAATTAAAAATTTTAGTTAATGGTTCACAGCACCTTTCCATTTGCATTCCGTAAATGCGAGATGAGAACCTTGTAAAAAAAAATCATCAGGACCAAGGGTGATGATTTTGCTTCGTCCGGTCTATCTCCTTCTCAACCCATTTCATAGTGTCTGTGTTGTTACTTAATTTTATCTTCTTCTGATCCACTATAAAAATTATAATTACCGGAATATTCAAAGTGTCTTCTGTGTAAAAACCATCGAGAGAAAATAATTATTTTAAAATCGAGCACATTTCCATTTTTTGTCAGTAAGTTGTCCATAGTTATTTTTAAGGGGACCTATCTTATCCTGACTTTTGTTCTATAGACTTGGAAAAACTTTTTGGGTTGTTAGTTGTAGAATCCCTGCACTTAATTTATATTCTCTTTTAGCTTTTCTTATCCCTTTTTAATGTCCTCTTAATGTCAATATAATGCTTTCTAAGATGACTGCTTTTTCGATACCGCTATGAATTCCTTTCTTATGCCTAGAGATATTCAGCCTATTATTCATCATTTTGGTTTAGGTCATTTCTATTGATCTAAATTTCCTTTATAAGGATTAAACGTTCTGTGAGCAGCATGTATTGTGTTCGGAAAACTGTCATATTGATAGCTTCTTCGTTACCCAGTCACAGATGATAAGTGTTCTTCTAAGCCCATCGTAATCTGCTAAGCGAAAATCTGGGGACTGTTTACTGAGTTATCCTAACTATCATACTTCCATTCAATCTAAATGTAATATGATTTGTGGTCTCTACGCACCCAGTTCTCTGAAACTTCTTAATTATTAACAAGGGGATTCATTGTTTGCCAGAACTAGTCAAGCAGGTTTATTACCCTTGTAGGTTCTGTACAACTGCTTCAAAAACAATCCTGAACTACGTTCTAAGAAATCTTTATGATTCTACATTCACAGTCAAGAAATGCAATTCAATATGACTAAAGTTAGTCTCCTAGAATTACTAATTATCATGCTTGTGGCCTAACAATTTCCTCCATAGTGGTCTCCCCTGGTCCCTATCTAATTTTGGGGGACAGTATATCCTACTTAAATTTATTTTATGCCACTTGAAAATTGTATTCCAAACAGGACTTGTATGTGTTATTCAGTACTTAAATACCCGTTTTTATGCAACAGTTAAGCGATCTCGGAATACACTGCCCCACCCCCTTCCGTTCTTCTATCTACTTGGAACAATTTAAAACCCTGAATGTGGACATTCTGCGGCATGTCACGACTTTTTGAAAAAAAATGTTTTTTTTAAAAACCAGTCTCAGTATTGGCAAATACATCTATGTTACCTGCACTAGCAATAGTCTCAATCGTCATCTTATTCTAAGCACTGGACTATTGTGAAATCATATTTAATGGCCCCTCCTTCTTCTTTACCCTTCCTGCTCCTTTCTGTTATTCCACTGAAACCTATTACTGTCCTTGTCAATTATTGCCTGGCATTCCAATATCAACCTCATTTTGCTATTACTAGTTCTCCCAGTAGTCATGTTACTACCCTGCGACTTCACAGTTTTCCCGCCAAAAAAACCCATCACTAAATATTCTAGTATAAAAGACCTAAAACAGATGCCATCACTGCGTTGGCCAGTGCTCCCACCCACACTAGATAAGTGAAACCCCATCCTGGCATACATGTCATTTCTGCCATAGAAGAGGGCCAGTTGTCATGAATGTTTACAGCATTCTTTCTTAGTATTGTCAGCAGCAATTGACACCATTGCTCCGTAAACATTCCTTTCCAAATCTTCTCCTTGGCCAAAAATGCCACATATGACAGGTTTCCCACCCTTCCGTATAATATCTCTATTGTGACCTATACTGCTAATCAGGTCCTCACTCCTTACGTCTGCCAACCATCGTATGCCTCCAGCATGAGGACAGATAATAGGATTGCTCCATTACTCTCATGATGTCATAGACGGCTAACAATATCCTTCATCCCAGCCCCAGGAAAACACCACACTCTTGCCTTACTCCTATCCTTCAAGCAGAATCGCCCTATCATGTACCTAATCTGGCTATCCCAACAACAAAATGTTTTTACCTTCCTTGGGTCGTCCGTCGTGTGATGCTCGAGTAGTCGACTCACATTCACAGGTAGCATTACACCACTTGTAGAATTCATCAAGGACTGTTCTCGATGGTCTTGTTGGGGTTTCTAGGGATGTCTATCAGTCTGCAATGCTTCTTGTTGCTCGTTGTGTTCGCATTCACAGTAGAACACTCACATTCGTCAGGTAGCACCGAGAATGAGTTGGAAGTTTCAGGTGTCTCTGGTTTCTCGTTGTTTCTGCCTCTCCAAAACCGTATTTCTTGATCTTCGCTTGGATTACATTGTTGGCACGGCCACTGACCAAGCTCCCTCTTAACCTGTGGAACTCACAACTGAAGGATTACTACGAATCCTTTGTTCTCTGTCCAATGGCCGTATATTATTCTTAGAACTCCTAGTCCTCTTCTCAGCTGCTTGCAAAGCTGTCAAGAGAGGGATCCTGGCACAGATTCACAGAGAGCACGCAAAACAGGTCTTCAAGAGCTAAAACTTACACGTCACCACTGAAAGTACACGTCAACACTGAAGGGTCTCATGCTCCAGGTGAGGGTTCATGGACTCGGGTGAGGTTCACGGCTCCAGGGGATGAGGGGTTCTCATGGCTACAGGGTGGGGGTATCATGGCTCAAGGGTGAGGGTCATAAGAACATAAGAACATAAGAAGGAACACTGCAACAGGCCTTCTGACCCATGCAGAGCAGGTCCATGTCCCCCCCGGATGTTAGTCCGAGGACCTCCCCCGATTAGCAATGACCCTCCCAGTCTGATCATTCCATCATGGATGGAGACTGCACCGACCAAGCAAGCACCAGTAGTCAGGTCCACTCACTCACACCCACACCACTCCATGATTTTTCTAACCTATTTTAAACTACACAACGTTTTAGCCTGAATAGTGGTACTCGGGAGTTTGCTCCATATCCACAATCTATTACAAAACAGTGATTTCCTATATCCTTTCCTGAATCTGAATTTTTCCAACTTGAAACTGGCTCCAGGTGAGGGTTCTCATGGCTCCAGGGTGAGGGTCTCATGGCTCCAGGTTTGAGGGTATCATGGCTCAGGGTTAGGGTCTATGGCTCGAGGGGTTAGGGTCTCGTTGCTCGGGTGAGATCATGGCTCCAGGGGTTGAGGGTCTCATGGCTCGAGGGTGAGGGGTTCTCATGGTTCCAGAGTGTGGCTGTCATGGCTCACGGTGGAGGGGTCTCGTGGGCTCCAGGGTGGAGGGTCCATGGCTCCAGGATGAGGGTCTCATGGCTCCAGGGGTGAGGGGTGCTCGTGGCTCCAGGTGAGGGTCTCATGGAGGGTGAGGTTGGCATGGCTCAGCATATAAGGGTCTCGTGGCTCCTAGGGTGAGGGTCTCATGGTCCAGGGTGAGGGGTCTCATGGCTCCAGGGTGAGGTTGTCTGGCTCCAGGGTGAGGGTCTCGTGGTCCAGGTGGGGTCTCATGGCCCCGCGGGTGAGGGGCGTCATGGCTCCAGGTGAGGTTGTCATGGGCTCCAGCGTAAGGGTTCGGGCTCCAGGGTGAGGGTCTATGGCTCCAGGGTGAGGGTTCTCATGGCTCAGGGTGGGAGTCCTCGGTTGCTCGGGTGAGGTATGGCTCCAGTTGTGAGGGTCTCATGGCTTGAGGGTGAGGGGGTTCTGGTTCCAGGTGTGGCTGTCTGGCTAGGTGAGGGTTCTCATGTCTCCAGGGTTAGGAGTCTTATGGCTCCGAGGGTTAGGGTTCGTTGGCTCAGGGTGAGGTCATGGTCAGGGTGAGGGTCTATGGCTGAGGGTGAGGGGTCTCATGATCCAGGAGTGTGGCTGACATGGCTCCAGGGTGAGGGGTCTCATGGCTTCCAGGTGTGAGGGTCCATGGCTCCAGGATGTGGGTCTCATGGCCCCGCGGTGAGGGTTCTCATTGCTGCAGGATGGGTCTCATGCTCCAGGGTGAGGGTCTCCATGCTCCAGGGTGAGGGTTCTCGTGCTTGAGGGTGAGGGTGTCTCTGGTTCCAGAGTGTGGCTGTCATGGCTCCAGGGTTGAGGGGTCTCATGGCACCAGGGTGAGGGTCCCATGGCTCCAGGATGAGGGTCTCATGGCTCCAGGGTGAGGGTCTCATGGGGCAGGACATAAGACAAAGATCATAAGAAACATAAGAAAGGAGGAACATGCAGCAGGCTGTTGGCCCATACCTAGCAGGTCCTTTACAATTATCCCACTAACAAAACATTTGACCAACCAATTTCAATTGCCACCAGGAAACAGCTCATGTGCAAGTCCCTCTCAATCCACCACTCCCACTCATGTACTTATCAACCTAAATTTGAAACTACCCAAAGTCTCAGCTCTCTCATAACCATACTAGGTAGACTGTTCCACTCATCACTACCCTATTTCCAAACCAATACTTTTATGTCCTTTCTAAATCTAAACTTATCTAATTTAAATCCATTACTGCGGGTTCTCTCTGGAGAGATATCCTCAAGACTTTGTTAATATCCCCTTTATTACTACCTATTCTTCCACTTATACATTCGATCAGGTCTCCCTCATTCTTCGTTACAAGTGAATGTAACTTAGAGTCTTCAATCTTTCTTCTTATGGAGATTCTATGCTATGTATTAATTTAGTCATCCTACGCTGAATGTTTTCTAACGATTTTATTGTTCCATTCTGTATTATGGAGCAGAATTGAGCTGCTAAGCTAGAGGAGGCTTACTAATGATTATAGCCAATGTCCCACCCAGTCTGATCATTCCACTCAAGATGAGCACTGCACCAGACCAGGCAGCCCCAGCTAGTCGGTCCACTCACACCCACCCACACCCATATAAGAAACATAAGAACATAGAAAGGGTAACATGCAGAAGGCTGTTGGCCCCATATAGGCAGGTCCTTACAATTCATCCCCTACAAAACATTTGCCCAACCCATTTTTCAATGCCACCCAAGAAACACGGCTCCGATGTGCAAGTCCACTCAAATCCAACCCCTCCCACTCATGTACTTATCCAAACCTAAATTGAAACTACCCAAGTCCTTAGCCTCATAACCCAATCTAAGGTAGACTGTTCACTCATAATACCATTTTTCCAAACCAAAACTTTCCTATGTCCGTCTAAATCTACACTTATCAAATTTAAATTCCTTTACGGCGGGTTCTCTCTTGGAGAGATTACATACAGAACATTAAGAACATAAGAATGTAGGAACACTGCAGAATGCCTACTGGCCTTACGAGCAGGTCCTTATCAAAAAGACATCTACCTAAGCTACTCAAAGAAACAACTCCTGCACCCCAACACCAATCAAACCAGCCCTCCGCTCATATATTTGTCCAGTCTCTTATTAAAGCTACCCAAGGTCCTAGCCTCTATCACCCACTGGAGGAAGACTGTTCATCGCATCTACAACTTGTTAAGAAAACAGTACTTACCGATGTCCTTTCTAAATCTTAATTTTATCCAATTTAATCCATTATTCTGGTTCTTACCTGGTTCGGACACCTCAGTACTTTATTAATGTCTCCCTTGTTTATGCGGCGTCTGTCTTCCACTTTACACTTCAAAGATATTCCCCTCATTCTACCGCCTCTCCAGACAGTGGAGATTTAAGGCTTTAAGTATATCTTCATACGGGAGGTTCCTTACCACAGTAATCTTTTAGTTTTCTTCTCTGTTTGTTCTATAATGTGTTATGTCCATCCTGTAGTAAGGGGACCAACCTGGAGCAGCATAATCTAAATGAGGCTTCACTAGTGATGTATAGAGCTGTAAAATAACTTTTGGACTTTCTGTTACTTATATACTTCTTGGATAAATCCAAGTATCTGTTGGCCTAGTTTTGCGCACACTGAGGCACTGCTGTCTTGGTTTAGATTTCTGCTCTTACCCATGACTCCCAAGTCTTTTTCAACATTCTGTATGACCAAGCTCTACTTCCTGATTATAGCTATCGAGGGATTATTTTCATTACCAGGGCAAGTACCCTACACTTGTCCACAATTACACTTCATCTGCTTTCTCAGACCAAGACATTATTTGTTCAATCGTCCTGGAGTTCATTCGATATCCTCAACAGACGTGAATTATACGGCCTATATTTGTATCATCAGCCAAACTTACTCATGTCACTAGTAATCCTTCATCAAGGTCATTAATGTATATTATGAACAAGGAGGGCCTAAAACTGATCCTTGTGGAACGCCACTAGTGACTAATCCCATTAGATTTCACTCCATTAATGGTAACTCTCTGCTTTCTAATTGGTAAGCCATGCCTCAATCCATGATAGGAACTTTACCTCCTATACATGAGCTGCACACTTTTCTTAAGGGAGTCGCTTGTGAGGTACTCCGTCGAAGGCTTTAACTAAAATCCAAATAAACAATATCATATTTCTTATCACTGTTCAAACTGCCTCAAATGTTCTATTGAAGTAACGTCAGTAAGTTTGTCAGGCAGGAACGACCTCTCGTGCATCCATGTGAGTTTATTTATCAAGTTAAGCTCTTCAAGGTGACTTCTGATAATGTCAGCTATAATTGATTCTAATAACTTGCCCACTATAGATTGTCGGCTTATTTGTGACGGTAATTTGAAGGAGTGGACTTATCCTGTAATTTGCATATAGGAACCACATTAGCATCTTCACATCTCTGGCACAACACTGGTAAGGATGGACGCATTGTATTACATCGTTAATGGTGACTAAAGCTCCATCTGCATTCCTTAAGTACCCTTGAAAACAACTCATGGGTCCCGGGGATTATTTGTTTCAGTTTGTCTTATCTGTTTAATAAACCATGTTCCCTCGTGACAGTAATATTAGTTAACTTAATTATCAGGAACTAAATAATTGTTAATTATCTGGACTCTCATTTACATTTTGTTGTAAAAACTGACAAAAAATAGTCATTAAAATAAGGAACACATTTCCACGTTCATTATCCGTAGCTGTCCATTTCCCAGATTTCGAGGTCTACTTTTTCCTTCACCTTCGATCCTATACACTTGAAAGAACCTTTGGATTAGTCTTTGATTTCATTAGCAACTCAAATTTATAGTCAACGTTTAGCCTTTAATCGCCTTTTTTACTTCTCTTTTAAGCTGAACATATTGGTCAGTAAGGTTTAACCTTCCTCTTCTGATGCGCCTATAAATTACCTTTTTCCCCTAATAGATGCTAGCCTCCTGTTAACCCATTTGGGTTCGTTATTATGTAGACCTAATTTCTCTTGGGGAATGTTTTACTCTGGGCACTGTGTACATTATTAAGAAAACAATCTTATAAAAGCAGATCCCTTCATACTTCATACGTATGATTATCCGTCAATAAAATCATAGCTTGATAAACCAATCAAGATAAACAGATGTTCCCTAAGTCCATTTTAATCGGCCCGAACGAAAATCGGGGATTTTTACTGTAATATTCATTATTTTGCATTCACCAATTAATGCTTAAGGTGATGGATTTGTGATCACTTGCGCCAAGCTCTTCAGTGATTCTCAGATTATTCAGAGTGTTTCCTTATTTGACAAGACTAGGTCTAGCAAATTATTACCCCTGGTAGGTTTCAGTTACATCTGTTCTGAAAACTGTCTGAACTGTTTCCATGAAGTCACTTGGGACTCTAGATTATCTGTCAAAGAATTCCAGTCAATTTGGCGCTAAAGTTAAAGTCCCCTACTTATGGGATACGTAAACGTGTCCAGAAGCCCTAACAATTTCGTCCCAAAGAAGTCTCCTCTATCGTGTATCCAGCCTGGAGGTCGGGTATATTCACCTAGAATTTAGTTTTCTTGACCCTCCTCGAACTCTACCCAACAGACTATGTTATGCTCCATCTATTTTTTATACCTTTTTTTAGCAACAATTTAAATATTTTTCTGAACATACAATGCAATCCTCCCCCCTTCCCATTACATCTATCACATTGAATTAAACTTAAATCCTGAATATTAAACTCAGCAGTCATATCACGACTCTTTATATCATACCCACGTTCAGTTAATGCCAATGATATCAAAGTGCTCCCAGCACATGCTACCAAACGTAGTTCATTAATATTATTTCTCTGCACACCTCGACTGTTAGCATAAAATTTACCATCATATGTTTTTTCTTCTGACATTTTTCCTATTCATCTTTGTTTTTCACACAATTTCTGAAATTATCGTTTACAGAGTTATCCATTGACAGTTATATTAAGATTTTAACTATCAGAGCATAAGTCAATATATCCATATTCATTATTAATCATTTAAAAACCATACCTCGAACAAAATCTAGTTTAAAGTCCTAACAACCCCCTCAACTGAGTTAGCAAGAAAACCCAACCTGCCTGGATAAGTGACCCATCCCTGCATACAGTATTTCGGCATAGAAGTTGTCCCAGTTGTCAATGTATGGTACGGCATATCCTTACAGTGTTTATCCAGCCAACAATTAATACCAATTGCTCTGGACTACCATTATTTACCAAACTCTTCTTTGGCAATGCCACATATACAGGGGCGCCCCCCCCTTCTTCCTAAACATGTTATAGCTGTCCGAACTTTCTAACTAAATCCTCACTTCTACGCTGCCTCATTCATTGCCTCAGCACTGAAGGCAAATAATAGGATGATCCCATTACGTTCATGTTGTTGTCAAGCAGGCTACAATGTCCTCCATCCCAGCCCCATGGGAAAGCACTAGCACCCTTTGTCTTCCTACTCCTGTCCTTCAAGCGATGCCATATCCATGTGTTAACCTGGCGATCCCCAACAACAACAATATCTTACCTCCTTGTTGTCGTTCGTCGTGACGGATCCCAGTAGTAGAACTCACATTCGTCGGGTAGACCGAGAAGCGTTGGAGTGTTTCCCACGGGGAAGTTTCCACAGCAGTCTCTTTTTTCTCATCGTTTCTGGATTTCCATTCGTCTTCTGAGCGTCTCAACTACGTCGTTCCCCTGGTGTCCAACCACTGACCACGATCCCTTCTTGACCTGAGGACTCGAAACAGGAGGACTACTACGAATCCTCTTGTTTTCCTCGGTCAATCGCCTTTTCTCCATCTTCGCTGCCCTCAATTCTTCCTTAAGTTGCTGGTAAAGTTGCTCGATGGAGGGCATCTTGGTTCAGTCCACGGGAGCAAACAAGACACTTCTTCACAGAGTTAAGTACAGGTCAGAACTCAAAGTACAGGTCACCACTCAAGAGCACACAAACAGGTCTTCACTGAGCTAAGTACACGTCACCAAGACCTTGTTAATATCCCCTTTATTAATACCTATCTTCCACTTATACACTTCGATCAGGTCTCCCCTCATTCTTCGTCTAACAAGTGAATGTAACTTAAGAGTCTTCAATCTTTCTTCATAAGGAAGATTTCTAATGCTATGTATTAATTTAGTCATCCTACGCTGAATGTTTTCTAACGAATTTATGTCCATTCTGTAATATGGAGACCAGAATTGAGCTGCATAATCTAGGTGAGGCCTTACTAATGATGTATAAAGTGCAGTATGACCTTGGCCTTCTGTTGTTACACTTCTGTTATGTATCCCAGTATTGTATTTGCCTTATTACGTCACGTTAGGCATTGCTGTCTTGTTTAAGGTTGCTGCTTACCATATCCCCAAGTCCTTTTCGCAATCTGTATGGCTAAGTCTTCATTATGTAACTTATAAAGTGCTAGGGTTATAGACACTCCCGAGCTTCAGAACCTTGCATTTATCCACATTGAAAACTGTCTGCCACTTTTCTGACAAGAGTAGAGTTTGTCTAAATCCTCACTGAGTTCCTAACATCTAGTTGAATCAATTCTCCTACCTATCTTCGTGTCTTCGGCGAATTTAGCTCATATCACTAGCAATTCCTTCATCAGATCATTGATATATATTTATACAACAACGGGCCCAAGACTGATCCCTGTGAAACGCCTACTGTTATGATCCCACTCGGATTTAACCCATTTATGGTCACTCTCTGCTTCCTGTCTGTGAAGCCCATGACTCGATCCACGAGAAGCACCCTCCCCCCAATTGTCATGAGCTGCTACTCTTCTTCAAACGTCTTTGGTGCGGAAACTCTATACAAATGCCTTACTAAAATCTTAAGTAACAATATCAAGTCTTTATCTGTGGTCAACAGCCTCAAAAAGCTTTACTGAAGAAAGTATAAATTAGTTAGGACAAGACGGCCTCTGTGAATCAAACGCTGAGTATCATTAATTCAAGCTATGTTAATCGAGATGGCTTTTAATAATCTCAGCTATAATTGGACTCTAGCACTTGCCTTACATTGAGGTCAGGCTTATTGGGCGGTAATTTTGACGGTAACGACTTGTCCCCTGTTTTAAAATAAGGAGTTTACATTAGCCATCTTCCACATCTCAGACCACTACACCTGTTGAAGAGATAATATTAAAAATATTAGTTAATGTTACAGACTTCCATTTTGCATTCTTAAGACCCTTGAAAAAAACTCTCAGGACCCGGTGACTTATTTTGCTTCAGTCGGTCTTCTTGCTTCACAACCATTGCACTAGTGACTGTGATGTTACATATAATTTATCTTCTTCTGATCCACTATAAAATTAATTACGGAATATTATTGTGTCTTTGTTGTAAAACGAGAGAAAATAATTATTTAAATCGAGCAACATTTCATTCTCTTTGTCAGTAAGAATCCCATAGTTATTTTTAAGGGGACCTATCTTATCTCTGATTTAGTTCTATATACCTGGAAAAAACTTTTTGATTAGTTATAGAATCCCTAGCAACTTTAATTTCATAGTCCCTTATAGTTTTCTTATCCTTTTTATGTCCCTCTTAATTTCATTATACTGATTCATAAGATGCCCTCGCTCTTTTGATACGCCTATGAATTCCTTTCTTATGACTAGTAGATATTTCAGCCTATTATTCATCCATTTTGGGTCATTTCTTATTGATCTAATTTCCTTATAAGGGATAACGTTCTTTGAGCAGCATGTATTGTGTTCGAAAACTGTCATAATTGATAGTCTCTTCGTTACCCCAGTCAACAGATGATAAGTGTTCTCTAAGCCCATCGTAATCTGCCTAAGCGAAAAATTCTGGGGGACTGTTACTGAGTTATCCCTTCTATCATACTTCCATTCAATTCTAAATTGTAATGATTTGTGGTCGGCTAGCCACAGTTCCTCTGGAACTTCTAAATTATTAACAAGGGATTCATTGTTTGCCAGAACTAAGTCAAGCAGGTTATTTCCCCTTGTAGGTATTTATCATGTATTTATCTAACCTATTTTTAAAACTACACAACGTTTTAGCCTGAATAACTGTACTCGGGATTTGCTCCACTCATCCACAAATCTATTACAAACCAGTGTTTTCCTATATCCTTTCTGAATCTGATTTTTCAACTTGAAACCTTGGCTCAGGAGATGAGGGTCTCATGGCTCCAGGGTGAGGGGCAATGGTCGGGTGCGGGTATGTTCATGGCTCCAGCATAAGGGTCTCGTGGCTCCAGGGTCGAGGGTTCTCATGCTCCAGGGTTAGGGTCTCATTGCTCCAGGGTGAGGGTTTCATGGCTCCAGGGTGAGGTTGTCATGGTCCTGCGTAAGGGTTCTGTGGCTCCGGGTGAGGGTTTCATGGCTCCATTGTTAGGGTCTCATGGCTCCAGGGTGAGGGTCTCATGGCTCCAGGTTGGGGGGGGCCTCATGGTCAGGTGAGGTTGTCATAGGGTCCAGCGTATGGTCTCGTTTGGCTCCCAGGGTGAAGGGTCTCATGGCTCAGGGTGAGGGTATATGGCTCCAGGGTTGAGGGGTCTCATGGCTCCAGGGTTGAGGTTGCCATGGCTCCAGCGTAGGGGTCTCGTGGCTCCAGGGTTGAGGGTCTCATGGCTCAGGGTGAAGGCCTCATGGCTCCACAGGTTGAGGGTTGTCATGGCTCCAGGGTGAGGGGTCTGATGGACTCCGGGTGAGGGGGTTCTCATGGTTCAGGGTGGAGGTTGTATGGCTTCCAGGGTGGAGGGGTCTCCTGCTCCGGGTCAGGGTCTCATGGCTTAGGGTGTGGGTCTCATGGCTCCAGGGGTTCTGAGGAGGTCTCATGTCTACAGGGGTGAGGTTGTCATGGCTCCAGGGTGAGGGGTCTCATGGCTCCAGGGTGAGGTGGGTCTCATGGTTCCAGGGGTGAGGTTCTCATGGCTCCAGGGTTGTGGGTTCATGGCTCCAGGGTGAGGGTCTCATTACTCAGAGTGGAGGGTTCATGGCCTCCAGGGTGAGGAGGGGGGGGGTCTCATGGCTCAAGGTGATGAGGGTCATCATGGGCTCCAGGGTGGAGGGTCTCATGGCTCCAGGTGTGGGGATCTCCCATTGGCTCACAGGGTCGAGACGGGTTTCCATGGTTTCTGCTGGTGAGGGTCCATGGCTCCAGGGTGAGGGTTCTCATGGCTCCAGGTGAGGGTTATAGGCTCCAGGTGAGGGTATCATGGCTCCAGGGTAAGGGGTCTCATGGCCTCCAGGGTGAGGGGTCTCATGGCTCCAGGGTGAGGGGTATCATGGTCCAGGACAATCATTAACTATCTTGTGGTGAGGGGTCTAATGGCTCCAGGTGTTTGTTGGGGTCTCATGGCTCCAGGGTGAGGGTCTTCATGGATGCAGGAATGAGGGTATCATGGGCATCCCAGGGTGAGGGTATCATGGCTCCAGGCACCATAGTTGAGGGTTCCTCATGGCTCCCCAAGGTGAGGGGGTCTCATAGGCTCCAGGGTGAAGGGGTCTCATGGCTCCTGGGGTGTGGCGTTCTCATGGCTAAGGCGTGACGGGTATTTGGGGGGCGGCGGGGTCTCATGGCTCCAGGGTGAGGGTTCATGGCACCAGGGTGTGTGAGGGGTCTCATGGCTCCTGGGTAGAGGGTCATATGAACATAAGAAGAAAGGGAGGAGCTAGGCTACTTTGCAGCATCATAAGACTGCCATCCCCACGAGCCCTTTTTGGGCGGGGCAGATGGGGTGACCAGAAGGATAGCTTCTCCTACGAGCCCAGTAGTGGGCGGGCGATTGTGGCTAGGCCTGGGGGTACATGTTGGTACCCTTATGATGTGGTCCGGTACTTGTACATCCTCCCATTGGGAGACTTAAGTCTCGTAGACACTCCCAGATCAGGGAGGGGCCATGGACCGGGGTCACCATTCTTGGAAAAAGACCCGGGCCGGCCGAGAATACTGTGCGATAAAAAAAAAAAAAGATAGATGGAACACTGCAACAGGCCTACTGACCCATGCAGGAAGCAGGTCCAATGTCCCCCACCGGATTACACCGATGACCCTCCCCCCCGATTAGCCTATTGACCCTACCCAGTTGTTCATCTCCATGCTAGGTTGGTGCACTGCACCAGTACCCAGCAGGCCCCTGACGAGGCTGGTCATACGATATACATCCCATCTCCACTCTCATGGTGGATAGATTTACGATTGGGGAATTTAGTCACATAACGTTTTTGCCTGATTATCTGTACTCGGGTGTTACTCCAAATCGGCTATAAGAGTTTTTCTTTAACTGGTGCTATTTCCTTATAGAATGTTGGAATCTGAATTTTTCACAACTTGAAACATGGCTCCCAGGGTGAGGGTCTCATGGCTCCAGGGTGAGGGGCATCATGGTCCAGGGTGAGGTCTTTTCATGCTCCAGCGTAAGGTCTCGATGGCTCCAGGGTTGTGGGTCTCATGGATCCAGGGTGAGGGGTCTCATGGCTCTACAGGGGTCAGGTATGCCATGTGCTCGGGTTGTGAGGTTCTCGTGGCTCCAGGCGTGGTCGAGGGTCTCATGGCTCCAGGGTGTGAGGTTGTCATGGCTCCAGCGTCAAGGGTCTCGTGGCTCCTGGGTCGAAGGGTCTAATGCGCTCCAGGGGGAGGAGGGTCTCATTGGCTCAAGGGAGAGGTAGTCATGGCTACCAGGGTGAGGCGTCTCGTGGCCAGGCCCCCAAACACATGTGAGGGTCTCTTGGACTTCCAGGGAGTGTGGGGGCGTCATGGATCCAGGGGGAGGTTGATTATGGTTCCAGGCGTAAGGGTCTCCGTGGCTCAAGGGTGAGGTTGTTAAGGGCTCCAGGAGCCGTGAGGGTCTCATGGTCCAGGGTGAGGGTCTCGTTGCTCCAGGGGGTGCCCCGTGGTCATGGCTCCAGTGTCTGAGGGTCTCATGGCTTGAGGGTGGGCGGTTCTCATGGTATTCCAGTGTGTGGCTTGTCAATGGTCCAGGGTGAGGGTTTCATGGCTCCAGGGTAGGGTCCTCATGGCTCGAGGAGTTACGGGTCCTCGTTGCTCCAGGGTGAGTCATGGCACTCCAGGGTGAGGGGTCTCATGGCTTCGAGGGTGAGGGGTCTCATGGTTCCAGAGTGTGGCTGTCTGTCTTCCAGGGTGAGGGGTCTCTGGCTACCAGGTAGTGAGGGTTCCCATGGCCCAGGATGAGGGTTAATGGCTCAGGGTTTTGAGGGGGTCTCATTGCTGCAGGATGAGGGTTTCATGGCTCTCCAGGAGTGAGGGTTCTCTTGGCTCCGGGTGAGGGTCTCGTGGCCACGGAGGGTGAGGGGGTGTCTCATGGTTACAGAGTGTGTTTGTCCATGGCTCGGGTGTAGGGGTCTCTGGATCCAGGGTGAGGGTCCCATGGTCTCCTGGAAACTTGAGGGTCTCGTGGATCCGGGTGAGGGTCTCATGGCTGCAGGATGAACATACGATCATAGGAACAGATGAAAGACGGAACCACTGCAGCAGGGCCTGGTGGCCACTCTTATAGGAACAGGGTCCTTAACATTTATCCTCTAAACATGACATTTCCGACCAACCCTAAATTTTTCTATGACACCCAAGAAAACAATGCTAACGTTGGGTTGGGACCGAGCTATATCATCAAACGCCACACTCATGTATTATCCAACCTAAATTTGAAACTTACCAAAGTACACTAGCCTCAATTACCACAACTAGGTTTAGGACTGTTCCATCATCAACTTACACTATTTCCAAAAAACCATTACTTTCCTATGCTCCTTTCTAAATCTCTAAACTTATATAAGATTTAAATCCTTTACTGCGAGGATTCTATCTTGGAGAGATATCCTCAATATTTGTTAATATCCCCCCCTTAGTTAATTCCTATTCTTCCACTTATACACTTCGATCAGGTCTCCACTCATTCTTGTCTAACAAGTGATTGTAACTTAAGAGTCTTCTATCTTTCTTCATAAGGAAGATTTCTAATGCTATGTATTAATTTAGTCATCCTACGCTGAATGTTTTCTATAACGAATTTATGTCCATTCTGTAAAATGGAGACCAGATTGAGCTGGCATTATCTAGGTGAGGCCTTTATAATGATGGTATATTGCTGCAGTAGAGGACCTTGGACTTCTGTTGCTGACAACTTTTGATATAAATCCAAGTAATCTATTTGCATTATTACGGTACGCTTGGCATTGCTGTCTTGGTTTATGGTTGACTGCCTTCCTTCCACATGGGCCTTTTTGATACTCTGTATGGCTAAGTTCTACATTTTTTAACTTTTAAGTGCTAGGGTTTTTGGACACTCCCGAGCTCTCTAGTACATTCGCATTTATCTACATTGAAACTGGATCTGCCCTTCTTCTGAACAAGAGTAGAGTTTGTTTTCTTAATTCCTCATGAGTTCCCCTAACATCTTCGTTTGAATCAATTATCCTACCTATCTTCGTAATGTCATCAGCGAATTGCTTCATCATCACTAGTTAATTCCTTCATCAAGATCATTGATATATAGTTTAATCAACAACGGCCCAAGATGATCCTGTGGGTAATGCCACTGGTTAATGATACCACTAGGTATTTAACCCAATTTTGGGACTATCTATGGCTTCCTGTATGTGAGATATGGAGTCGTTCAACTGAGTGCTACAGGCCAACATGGGCCATGTGATAGAGGCGTATGGAGGCATCAGGCGGTGGTGAGTTATCTCATTTCTAAATGCACCTGTATCAATTGCGATGTTTAAAATTGTCACTTTTTCGGTATCAGGTGTCATACAAGCCTCAAATGCTTTTCTGAGGAAAGTTTATAAATATAGTTAGTCAAGGTAACGGCGTATTACTTCTTGTGAATCCATGAGGCTAGGGTGCATCCTTAATCATGTATGCTTATCGACGATGGACTTCATTATCATCTCAGCGATAAATTGACTTCTAGTAATTTGCCTACAATTCGAGGTAAGGCTTATTGGGCGGTAAATTTGACTGGTAACGACTTGTCCCCTGGTTTTAAAAAATTGGAATTACATTAGCTATCTTCCACATATCAGAAC
This sequence comes from Cherax quadricarinatus, assembly GCF_026875155.1. Classification (NCBI taxonomy): domain Eukaryota; kingdom Metazoa; phylum Arthropoda; class Malacostraca; order Decapoda; family Parastacidae; genus Cherax; species Cherax quadricarinatus. The sequence continues at coordinate 27,120,137 of NC_069478.1, forward strand.
TTACACCATAGTTTGAAGTGATAAATTAAAAATTTTAGTTAATGGTTCACAGCACCTTTCCATTTGCATTCCGTAAATGCGAGATGAGAACCTTGTAAAAAAAAATCATCAGGACCAAGGGTGATGATTTTGCTTCGTCCGGTCTATCTCCTTCTCAACCCATTTCATAGTGTCTGTGTTGTTACTTAATTTTATCTTCTTCTGATCCACTATAAAAATTATAATTACCGGAATATTCAAAGTGTCTTCTGTGTAAAAACCATCGAGAGAAAATAATTATTTTAAAATCGAGCACATTTCCATTTTTTGTCAGTAAGTTGTCCATAGTTATTTTTAAGGGGACCTATCTTATCCTGACTTTTGTTCTATAGACTTGGAAAAACTTTTTGGGTTGTTAGTTGTAGAATCCCTGCACTTAATTTATATTCTCTTTTAGCTTTTCTTATCCCTTTTTAATGTCCTCTTAATGTCAATATAATGCTTTCTAAGATGACTGCTTTTTCGATACCGCTATGAATTCCTTTCTTATGCCTAGAGATATTCAGCCTATTATTCATCATTTTGGTTTAGGTCATTTCTATTGATCTAAATTTCCTTTATAAGGATTAAACGTTCTTTGAGCAGCATGTATTGTGTTCAGAAAACTGTCATATTGATAGCTCTCTTCGTTACCCCAGTCAACAGATGATAAGTGTTCTCTAAGCCCATCGTAATCTGCTAAGCGAAAATCTGGGACTGTTACTGAGTTATCCCTACTATCATACTTCCATTCAATTCTAAATGTAATTGATTTGTGGTCGCTAGCACCCAGTTCCTCTGAAACTTCTTAATTATTAACAAGGGATTCATTGTTTGCCAGAACTAAGTCAAGCAGGTTATTACCCCTTGTAGGTTCTGTCACAAACTGCTTCAAAAAACAATCCTGAACTACTTCTAAGAAATCTTATGATTCTAAATTCCCAGTCAAGAAATTCCAATCAATATGACTAAAGTTAGTCTCCTAGAATTACTACATTATCGTGCCTTGTGGCCCTAACAATTTCCTCCCATAGTAGTCTCCCCTGGTCCCTATCTAAATTTGGGGGACGGTATATCACACCTAAAATTAATTTTTCATGCCCCTCTGAAAATTGTATCCAAACAGACTCTGTATGTGTTACTTCAGACTTAATACCCGTTTTTATGCAACAGTTCAAGCGATCTCGGACATACAATGCCACCCCACCCCCCTTCCCGATACTTCTATCTACTTGGAACAATTTAAAACCCTGAATGTGACATTCTGCAGGCATGTCCCGACTTTTTGAATTAAACCACGTCTCAGTAATGGCAAATACATCTATGTTACCTGCACTAGCAACTAGTCTCAACTCGTCCATCTTATTCCTAGCACTGCGACTATTTGTGTAATACATATTTAATGGCCCTCCTCTCTCTTTACCCTTCCTGCTCCTTTCTGTTATTCCACTAAACCTATTACTGTCCTTGTCAATTAGTGCCACTGGCTTTCCAATATCCACCTCATTTTGCCTATTACTAGTTCTCCTAGTACTCATGTTACTACCCTGCGACTTCACAGTTTTCCCGCCAAAACCCATACCACTAACTATTCCTAGTTTAAAGACCTAACAGCTCCCTCCACTGCGTTGGCCAGTGCTCCCACCCCACACCTAGATAAGTGAACCCCATCCCTGGCATACATGTCATTTCTGCCATAGAAGAGGTCCCAGTTGTCAATGAATGTTACCGCATTTTCCTTACAGTATTTGTCCAGCCAGCAATTGACACCAATTGCTCTGGACAACCATTCATTTCCAACTCCTCTCCTTGGCAAAATGCCACATATGACAGGTTTCCCACCCTTCCTCCTAATTATCTCTATTGCTGACCTATACCTGCTAATCAGGTCCTCACTCCTACGTCTGCCAACATCGTTGCCTCCAGCACTGAGACAGATAATAGGATTGCTCCCATTACCTCTCATGATGTCATCCAGACGGCTAACAATATCCTTCATCCCAGCCCCAGGAAAACACACACTCTGCCTCCTACTCCTATCCTTCAAGCAGAATGCCCTATCCATGTACCTAATCTGGCTATCCCCAACAACAACAATGTTTTTACCTTCCTTGGCGTCGTCCGTCGTGATGCTCCGAGTAGTCGACTCACATTCACCAGGTAGCATTACACCACTTGTAGAATTCATCAAGACGTTCTCGATGGTCTTCGTTGGGGTTTCTAGGGATGTCTTACTCACGTCTGCCAATGCTTCTTTGGTGCTCGTTGTGGCATTCCCAGTAGAACACTCACATTCGTCAGGTAGCACCGAGAATGAGTTGGAAGTTTCCACGGTAGTCTTCTGGTTTCTCGTTGTTTCTGCCTCTCCAACCGTTTTCTTGATCTTCAGCTTGGTTCCATGTTGCCCGGCCACTGACCAAGCTCCCCTCTTAACCTGGGGACTCACAACAGAAGGATTACTACGAATCCTCTTGTTCTCCTCCGTCAATCGCCGTATCTCCATCTTAGCAACTCTGAGCTCCTCTCTCAGCTGCTGGCAAAGCTGCTCAAGAGAGGGCATCCTGGCACAGATTCACAGAGAGCACACAAACAGGTCTTCACAGAGCTAAGTACACGTCACCACTGAAAGTACACGTCACCACTGAAGGGTCTCATGGCTCCAGGGTGAGGGTCTCATGGCTCCAGGGTGAGGGTCTCATGGCTCCAGGGTGAGGGGTCTCATGGCTCCAGGGTGAGGGGTCTCATGGCTCCAGGGTGAGGGTCATAAGAACATAAGAACATAAGAAGGAACACTGCAACAGGCCTACTGACCCATGCAGAGCAGGTCCATGTCCCCCCCGGATTAGACCGATGACCCTCCCCCCGATTAGCCCAATGACCCACCCAGTCTGATCATCTCCACTCAAGGATGGAGCACTGCACCAGACCCAGCAGCACCAGCTAGTCAGGTCCAACTCACACCCACCCACACCCACTCATGTATTTATCTAACCTATTTTTAAAACTACACAACGTTTTAGCCTGAATAAGTGTACTCGGGAGTTTGCTCCACTCATCCACAACTCTATTACAAAACCAGTGCTTTCCTATATCCTTTCTGAATCTGAATTTTTCCAACTTGAAACCATGGCTCCAGGGTGAGGGTCTCATGGCTCCAGGGTGAGGGTCTCATGGCTCCAGGGTGAGGGTCTCATGGCTCCAGGGTTAGGGTCTCATGGCTCGAGGGTTAGGGTCTCGTTGCTCCAGGGTGAGATCATGGCTCCAGGGTGAGGGTCTCATGGCTCGAGGGTGAGGGGTCTCATGGTTCCAGAGTGTGGCTGTCATGGCTCCACGGTGAGGGGTCTCGTGGCTCCAGGGTGAGGGTCCCATGGCTCCAGGATGAGGGTCTCATGGCTCCAGGGTGAGGGTCTCGTGGCTCCAGGGTGAGGGTCTCATGGCTCCAGGGTGAGGTTGTCATGGCTCCAGCATAAGGGTCTCGTGGCTCCAGGGTGAGGGTCTCATGGCTCCAGGGTGAGGGGTCTCATGGCTCCAGGGTGAGGTTGTCATGGCTCCAGGGTGAGGGTCTCGTGGCTCCAGGGTGAGGGTCTCATGGCTCCAGGGTGAGGGGCGTCATGGCTCCAGGGTGAGGTTGTCATGGCTCCAGCGTAAGGGTCTCGTGGCTCCAGGGTGAGGGTCTCATGGCTCCAGGGTGAGGGTCTCATGGCTCCAGGGTGAGGGTCTCGTTGCTCCAGGGTGAGGTCATGGCTCCAGTGTGAGGGTCTCATGGCTTGAGGGTGAGGGGTCTCATGGTTCCAGAGTGTGGCTGTCATGGCTCCAGGGTGAGGGTCTCATGGCTCCAGGGTTAGGGTCTCATGGCTCGAGGGTTAGGGTCTCGTTGCTCCAGGGTGAGGTCATGGCTCCAGGGTGAGGGTCTCATGGCTTGAGGGTGAGGGGTCTCATGGTTCCAGAGTGTGGCTGTCATGGCTCCAGGGTGAGGGGTCTCATGGCTCCAGGGTGAGGGTCCCATGGCTCCAGGATGAGGGTCTCATGGCTCCAGGGTGAGGGTCTCATTGCTGCAGGATGAGGGTCTCATGGCTCCAGGGTGAGGGTCTCATGGCTCCAGGGTGAGGGTCTCGTGGCTTGAGGGTGAGGGGTCTCATGGTTCCAGAGTGTGGCTGTCATGGCTCCAGGGTGAGGGGTCTCATGGCTCCAGGGTGAGGGTCCCATGGCTCCAGGATGAGGGTCTCATGGCTCCAGGGTGAGGGTCTCATGGCTGCAGGATGAACATAAGATCATAAGAACATAAGAAAGGAGGAACACTGCAGCAGGCCTGTTGGCCCATACTAGGCAGGTCCTTTACAATTTATCCCACTAACAAACATTTGACCAACCCAATTTTCAATGCCACCCAGGAAACAAGCTCCGATGTGCAAGTCCCTCTCAAATCCAACCCCTCCCACTCATGTACTTATCCAACCTAAATTTGAAACTACCCAAAGTCCTAGCCTCAATAACCCAACTAGGTAGACTGTTCCACTCATCAACTACCCTATTTCCAAACCAATACTTTCCTATGTCCTTTCTAAATCTAAACTTATCTAATTTAAATCCATTACTGCGGGTTCTCTCTTGGAGAGATATCCTCAAGACTTTGTTAATATCCCCTTTATTACTACCTATCTTCCACTTATACACTTCGATCAGGTCTCCCCTCATTCTTCGTCTAACAAGTGAATGTAACTTAAGAGTCTTCAATCTTTCTTCATAAGGAAGATTTCTAATGCTATGTATTAATTTAGTCATCCTACGCTGAATGTTTTCTAACGAATTTATGTCCATTCTGTAATATGGAGACCAGAATTGAGCTGCATAATCTAGGTGAGGCCTTACTAATGATTATAAAGCTGCAGTATGACCTCTGGACTTCTGTTGCTTACACTTCTTGATATAAATCCCAGTAATCTATTTGCCTTATTACGTACGCTTAGGCATTGCTGTCTTGGTTTAAGGTTGCTGCTTACCATAACCCCCAAGTCCTTTTTGCAATCTGTATGGCTAAGTTCTACATTATTTAACTTATAAGTGCTAGGGTTATGGACACTCCTGAGCTTCAGAACCTTGCATTTATCTACATTGAACTGCATCTGCCACTTTTCTGACCAAGAGTAGAGTTTGTCTAAATCCTCCTAAAGTTCCCTAACATCTACGTTTGAATCAATTATCCTACCTATCTTCGTGTCATCGGCGAATTTGCTCATATCACTAGTAATTCCTTCATCAAGATCATTGATATATATTATAAACAACAACGGGCCCAAGACTGATCCCTGTGGAATGCCACTTGTTACTGATCCCCACTCGGATTTAACCCCATTTATGGACACTCTCTGCTTCCTGTCTGTGAGCCATGATTCGATCCACGAGAGCACCCTTCCCCCAATGCCATGAGCTGCTACTTTCTTCAACAGTCTTTGGTGCGGAACTCTATCAAATGCCTTACTAAAATCTAAGTAAACAATATCAAATTCTTTATCATGGTCAACAGCCTCAAAAGCTTTACTGAAGAAAGTTAATAAATTAGTTAGACAAGACCGGCCTCTTGTGAATCCATGCTGAGTATCCTTAATCAAGCTATGCTTATCGAGATGGCTTCTTATAATCTCAGCTATAATTGACTCTAGTAATTTGCCTACAATTGAGGTCAGGCTTATTGGGCGGTAATTTGACGGTAACGACTTGTCCCCTGTTTTAAAAATGGAATTACATTAGCCATCTTCCACATATCAGACACTACACCTGTTTGAAGAGATAAATTAAAAATATTAGTTAATGGTTCACAGACTTCCATTTTGCATTCCGTGAGAACCCTTGAAAAAACCTCATCAGGACCCGGTGACTTATTTTGCTTCAGTCGGTCTATCTCCTTCACAACCATTTCACTAGTGACTGTGATGTTACATAATTTATCTTCTTCTGATCCACTATAAAAATTAATTACCGGAATATTATTAGTGTCTTCCTGTGTAAAAACCGAGAGAAAATATTTATTTAAAATCGAGCACATTTCATTCTCTTTGTCAGTAAGATGCCCATAGTTATTTTTAAGGGGACCTATCTTATCTCTGACTTTTGTTCTATAGACCTGGAAAAAACTTTTTGGGTTAGTTTTAGAATCCCTAGCAACTTTAATTTCATAGTCTCTTTTAGCTTTTCTTATCCCCTTTTTAATGTCCCTCTTAATGTCAATATACTGATTCATAAGATGACCCTCGCCTCTTTTGATACGCCTATGAATTCCTTTCTTATGCCCTAGTAGATATTTCAGCCTATTATTCATCCATTTTGGGTCATTTCTATTTGATCTAATTTCCTTATAAGGGATAAACGTTCTTTGAGCAGCATGTATTGTGTTCAGAAAACTGTCATATTGATAGCTCTCTTCGTTACCCCAGTCAACAGATGGTAAGTGTTCTCTAAGCCCATTGTAATCTGCTAAGCGAAAATCTGGGACTGTTACTGAGTTATCCCTACTATCATACTTCCATTCAATTCTAAATGTAATTGATTTGTGGTCGCTAGCACCCAGTTCCTCTGAAACTTCTAAATTATTAACAAGGGATTCATTGTTTGCCAGAACTAAGTCAAGCAGGTTATTACCCCTTGTAGGTTCTGTCACAAACTGCTTCAAAAAACAATCCTGAACTACTTCTAAGAAATCTTATGATTCTAAATTCCCAGTCAAGAAATTCCAATCAATATGACTAAAGTTAAAGTCTCCTAGAATTACTACATTATCATGCCTTGTGGTCCTAACAATTTCCTCCCATAGTAGTCTCCCCTGGTCCCTATCTAAATTTGGGGGACGGTATATCACACCTAAAATTAATTTTTCATGCCCCTCTGAAAATTGTATCCAAACAGACTCTGTATGTGTTACTTCAGACTTAATACCCGTTTTTATGCAACAGTTCAAGCGATCTCGGACATACAATGCCACCCCACCCCTCTTCCCGATACTTCTATCTACTTGGAACAATTTAAAACCCTGAATGTGACATTCTGCAGGCATGTCCCGACTTTTTGAATTAAACCACGTCTCAGTAATGGCAAATACATCTATGTTACCTGCACTAGCAACTAGTCTCAACTCGTCCATCTTATTCCTAGCACTGCGACTATTTGTGTAATACATATTTAATGGCCCTCCTCTCTCTTTACCCTTCCTGCTCCTTTCTGTTATTCCACTAAACCTATTACTGTCCTTGTCAATTAGTGCCACTGGCTTTCCAATATCCACCTCATTTTGCCTATTACTAGTTCTCCTAGTACTCATGTTACTACCCTGCGACTTCACAGTTTTCCCGCCAAAACCCATACCACTAACTATTCCTAGTTTAAAGACCTAACAGCTCCCTCCACTGCGTTGGCCAGTGCTCCCACCCCACACCTAGATAAGTGAACCCCATCCTGGCATACATGTCATTTCTGCCATAGAAGAGGTCCCAGTTGTCAATGAATGTTACCGCATTTTCCTTACAGTATTTGTCCAGCCAGCAATTGACACCAATTGCTCTGGACAACCATTCATTTCCAACCCCTCCCCTTGGCAAAATGCCACATATGACAGGTTTCCCACCCTTCCTCCAATTATCTCTATTTGCGGACCTATACGCTAATCAGGTCCTCACTCCTATGTCGCCAACATTTTTTCCCTCCACCTGAGAAAAAAAAGGGTTTGCCCCATTACCTTCATGATGTACCCGAGGGGCAACAATATCCTTCATCCCAGCCCCGGGGAAAACACACTCCTGCCTCCTATCCTATCCTTAAAGCAAAATGCCCTACCCAGTACCTAATCTGGCTTCCCAACAACAACAATGTTTTTACCTTTCCTTGGCTGCCCGTCGTGATGCTCCGAGTAGTCGACTCACTTTCCCAGGTACTTCACCACTTGTAAAATTTCTCAAGACGTTCTCGAGGCTTCGGGGGGTTTCTGGGGGATTCTTACTAGTCTCCCAAATGCTTTTTGGTGCTCTTTGTGGCTTTTCCCATAAACACTCACATTTCGGGGTAGCACCGAGAATGAGTTGGAATTTCCAGGGTTTAGTCTTTGGTTTCTCCGTTTTTTCTCCCTCCCAACCGTTTTTTTGATCTTCACTTGGTTCCATGTTGCCCGGCCACTGACCAAGCCCCCCTTTTTAACCGGGGACTCACAACAGAAGGATTACTACGAATCCTTTGTTTCCTCCGTCAATCCCGTATCCCATCTTAGCAACTTGACTCCTCTCTCAGCGTGGCAAAGCTCTCAAGAGAGGGATCCTGGCACAGAAAGAGCCACAAAACAGTCTTCACGAGCAAGTAACGCCCCACTGAAAGTACACGTCACCACTAAAGGGGTCTCATGGCTCCAGGGGGGGTTCAGGCCCCGGGGTGGGGGGTCTAGGGCCCCCGGGGTAGGGTCTCAGGGCCCCGGGGTGAGGGGTCTCATGGCCCGGGGTGAGGGTATAAAACAAAGAAAATAAAAAGGGAAAACACGCAACAGGGCTTACTGACCCATGGGACAGGTCCTTCCCCCCCGGGGTTTTAGCCCGATGACCCCCCCCCCCATTAGCCCAATGACCCACCCGTTGATCATCTCCACTAAAGGGAGGAGCACTGCACAGACCCACACACCGCTAGTCAGGTCCCAACCACCCCCACCCAACCCACTCATTATTTATTAACCTTTTTTTAAAAAATACACAACTTTTAGCCTGAATAAGTGCTGGGGAGTTTGCTCCACTCATCACAACCTATTCAAAACATGCTTTCCTATTCCTTTCTGAATCTAAATTTTTCCAATTAAACCATGGCCCCAGGGTGAGGGCTCAGGCCCAGGGTGAGGGTCTCAGGGCTCCGGGGGGTGAGGGTCTCATGGCTCCAGGGTTGGGTCTCATGGTCGAGGGTTAGGTCCTTTTTGCTCCGGGGTGAGATCATGGCTCCGGGTGGGGTCTCAGGGCCCGGGGGGAGGGGTTCTGGTTCCAGGTGTGGCTGTCATGGTCCACGGTGGGGGGGGTCTCGTGGCTCCAGGGGTGAAGGGCCCATGGTCCAGGATGAGGGTCTCGGGCTCCAGGGTGGGGGTTCTCATGGTCCGGGTGAGGGTCTCTGGCTGCGGGATGAGGTTCATGGCCCAGGGTGGGGGTTCAGGGCTCCCAGGGTGGGGTCCAGGGCTCCAGGGGGGGTCTCTAGTCCAGGGGGGGCTCAGCCGGGGTGGGGATCTCATGGCCCCAGGGGGGGTCTCAGGGTCGGGGTGGGGTCTAGGCTCCGGGGTGGGGGGGTCTCAGGCTCCGGGGTGAGGGTCTCATGGTTTCAGGGTGAGGGTTTCATGGTTCCGGGGTGGGGGGTTATGGCCCAGTTGGACTTTCAGGGCTCCGGGAAAGGGTTCCCCAGGGCCCCGGGGTGGGGGTCTCAGGGCTCCGGGGGTGGGGGGTCTCAGGTCCGGGGTGATGTTTCATGGCTCCAGGGTGGGGGGTCTGATGGCCCAGGGTGAGGGGTCTCTTGGTTCGGGTGAGGTGTCATGGCCCAGGGTGGGGGTCTCATGGTCCGGGGTGAGGGCTCAGGGGCCCCAGGGTGGGGGGTCTCATGGCTCCGGGGTCGTTGTCATGTCCGGGGGTAAGGGTCTCATGGCTCCAGGGTGAGGGGTTCATGGCTCCGGGGTAGGGGTCCAGGGCCCAGGGCGGGGTTGTCGGCTCCGGGGAAAGGGGCTCATGGCTCGGGGGTGGGGTCCATGGCTCCAGGGTGAGGGGCCAGGGCTCCGGGGTGAGGGTCCTGGCTCCGGGGTGGGGTCTCAGGGGCCCCAGGGTGAGGCTGTCAGGCCAAGGGGAGGCTGTCATGACCCAGGGTGAGGGTTTCAGGGCTCCGGGGTGGGGCTGTCGGGTTTCCCAAAAGGGTATCTCTATGGCTCCGGTGAAGCTGTCCGGCTCCGGGGTGAGGCCGCAGGCTCCGGGTAAGGCGTCATGACTCCGGGTGGGGGTTTTCAGGGCTCCGGGTGAGGCTGTCATGGCTTAGGGGGGGCTATCATGGCCCGGGGGTGAGGTTGCATGGTCCAGGGGGAGGGCTCAGGGCCCCGGGGTGGGGGTTTTCCCCGGGGTTCCAGGAAAGGCTGTCATGGCTTGGGGTAATCATGGCTTCAGGGTAAGGTTGTCAGGGCTCCAGGGTGAGGGTCTCATGGCCCAGGGTGAGGGTCTCATGGCCCAGGGTGGGGGTTAAATGGCTCCGGGGTGGGTCTCAGGCCCCCGGGTTAGGGTCTCATGGCTCGGGGGTTGGGGTCTCGTTGCTCCAGGTGAGGGGTCTCGGGGCTCCGGGGTGGGGGTCTCAGGCTTGAGGGGGGAAAGGGTCTCTTTCCAGAGTGGGCGTCATGGCTCCAGGGTGGGGGGTCTCAGGGCTCCGGGGGTGAGGGTCCCATGGCCCCAGGATGAGGGTCTCGGGGCTCCGGGGAGGGTCTCAGGGTTTGCGGGATGGGGGTCTCATGGCCCCGGGGTGAGGGTCCCCATGGTTGGGGGGTGAGGGGCTCATGGTTCCAGAGTTGGTGTCAGGGCTCCGGGGTGAGGGGTCTCGGGCTCCGGGGTGGGGGTCCCAGGGCTCCAGGAGGGGTTCATGGCTCCGGGGTAGGGTCTATGGCTGCGGGATGGGGGGGGTCTCAGGGCTCATGGGGAGGGGTCTCAGGGCCCCCAGGGGAGGGCTTTTGGGCTGGGTGAGTGTTCATCTCCAGGGTGGGGGTCTCTGGCTCCGGGGTGGGGTCTCATGCTCCATGGTGAGGGTTCATGGCTCCGGGTGAGGGCTCAGGGCTCCGGGGTGAGGGTCTCAGGTCCTGGGTGGGGGGCTCATGGCTCAGGGTGGGGGGTCCAGGGCCCCAGGGTGGGGGTCTCAGGGCCCCCAGGTTTGGGGTTTTTTTGGGCTCCAGGGTGAGGGTCCTCCAGGCGGGGGGTTCATCTCCAGGTGAGGGTTCATGTTTGAGGGTGAGGGGCTCATGGTTCCAGATTGGGGGCTGTCATGGCCCCACGGTGGGGGGTCTCGGGGCCCGGGGTGGTTTTCTCTGGCCCAGGGGTGAGGGTGTCTGGCTCCAGGGTGAGGGTCTCTGGCTGCGGATAAGGGTCTCAGGCTCCAGGTAGGGTCTCATGGCTCCGGGGTGAGGGTCTCAGGCCCCAAAGGTGGGGTTCATGGCTCCGGGGTGGGGGGTCTCATGGCTCCGGGTAGGGGTTCAGGGTCCATTGGGGTTCATGGCCCCAGGGTGGGGGTCCAGGGCTCGGGGTGGGGTCTCTGGTCCAGGGTTGGGGGTCTCAGGGCCCAGGGTGAGGGTCATAAGAACATAAGAACTAAAAAGAAGGGGACTTGCTACCATCTGCAGCTCAAAAAACGCCATCCCCACGACCCTTTTAGGGGGGGCAGATGGCAATCAGAGACCTAGTTTTCCCCTACAGCCCAGTGAGGGCGGGAATGTGGGTGGCCTGGGGACATTGGGGCCCCCCAAAAATGAGGGGTTTGTACCTCCTCCCATGGGAGACTTAAGTCTCAACATCTCCAATTGGGGGCCAAGGCCCCCTCACCACTACTTGGAAAAACCCGGGGCCCGGGGAAACCGGCCTACTGACCCCTGGGAGCAGGTCCATGGGGGGGCCCCCCGGGTTACACCCATACCCTTCCCCCCCATTGCCCAATGACCCACCCCGTCTGTCATTTTCCACTCAAAGGGTACGCCGACCGACCCCGCACCCCCAGGGGCAGGGCCAATCACCACCCCCCCCACACCCACTCATTATTTTTCTAACCTATTTTTAAATACACAAGTTTTTGCCCGAATAATGTACTCGGGGTTTGCTCCCCTCCACAACTCTATTACAAAAACCCTGCTTTCCTTATCCCCTTTTTAATCTGAATTTTTCCAACTTGAAACCATGGGTTTTCCCGGGGGAGGGGCTCATGGCTCCAGGGTGAGGGGCCCCTGGCTCCAGGGGTGAGGTTTGCATGGCTAAACGTAAGGGTCTCGTGCTCTAGGGTGAGGGTCTCATGGCCCCCGGGGGAAAGGGGGGCTCATGCTCCGGGGGGAGGTTTCCATGGCTCCAGGGTGAGGGTCCTGTGGCTCCAGGGTGGGCTCATGGCTCCAGGGGGAGGTTGTCATGGCTCCTGCGTAAGGGGGTTTGTGGGGTCCAGGGGGAGGGGTTTATGGCTCCCGGGGGACGGGGTTTTGGTCCCGGGTAGGGTTTTCTGGGCCCCGGGGGAGGGTCTCGGGTCCCGGGGGAGGGGTTTATGGCTCCCGGGTTTAGGGGGTCATGGCTCCCGGGGGAGGTTGTCTGGGTCCACTAAGGGTTTTTCGTGCTCCAGGGGGAGGGGTTCCCGGTCCAGGGGGGAGGGTCTCATGCTCCCGGGGGAGGGCCGTTGCTCCAGGGTGAGGGCATGGCCCGGGTGAGGTTCTCATGGGCTTTAGGGGGGGGGGTCTCAGGTTCCAGAGTGTGGCTGTCATGGTCCCGGGGGAGGGTCTCATGGGGTCCAGGGGTTTGGGGTTTTGGCTCCCAGGGTTAGGGGGCTTTGCTCCAGGGTGAGGTATGGTCCCGGGTGGGGTCTCTGGGTTAGGGTGAGGGGGCTCTGGTTCCCGAGTGTGGCTGTGATGGCTCCGGGTAGGGGTCTCATGGCCCAAAGTGAGGGTCCCATGCTCCAGGATGAGGGTCTCGGCTCCATGGTGAGGGTCTCATGGTTTGCAGGTTTAACATAAGTATAAGAACATAAGAAGGAGGAACACTGCAGCAGGCCTTTTGCCCATACTGGGCAGTCCTTTACAATTTATCCCACTAACAAACATTTGACCACCCAAATTTTTCAATGCCACCCAAGAAAACAACCCCGATGTGCAAGTCCCTCTCAAATCCAACCCTCCCACCTCAGGTACTTCCAACAAATTTGAAACTACCCAAGTCCTAGCCTCAAAAACCCCCAACTGGGTTAACTGTTCCACTACAACTACCCTTTCCAAACCAATACTTTTCCTAGGTCCTTTCAAATCTAAATTTATCAAATTTTTAAATCCATTACTGCGGGTTCTCTTTTGGGAGAGATATCCTCAAGACTTTGTTAATATCCCCTTTATTAATACCTATCTTCCACTTATACACTTCGATCAGGTCTCCCTCATTCTTCGTCTAACAATGATGAAACTTAAGAGTCTTCAATCTTTCTTCATAAGGAAGATTTCTAATGCTATGTATTAATTTAGTCATCCTACGCTGAATGTTTTCTAACGAATTTTTATGTCCATTCTGTAATATGGAGACCAAATTGAGCTGCATAATCTAGGTGAGGCCTTACTAATGATGTATAAAGCTGCAGTATGACCTCTGGACTTCTGTTGCTTACACTTCTTGATATAAAATCCCAGTAATCAAATTGCCTTATTACGTATGCTAGGCATTGCTGTCTTGGTTTAAGGTTGCTGCTTACCATAAACCCCCAAGTCCTTTTTGCAATCTGTATGGCTAAGTTCTACATTATTTAACTTATAAGTTCTAGGGTTATGGACACCCCCGAGCTTCAGAACCTTGCATTTATCTACATTGAATGCATCTGCCACTTTTCTGACCAAGAGTAGAGTTTGTCCAAATCCTCCTGAATTTCCCCCTAACATCTACGTTTAAAATCAATTATCCTACCTATTCTTCGTGTCATGGGCGAATTTGCTCATATCACTAGTAATTCCTTCATCAAGATCTTTTGATATATATTTTAAACAACAACGGGCCCAAGACTGATCCCTGTGGAACGCCACTTGTTACTGATCCCCACTCGGATTTAACCCCATTTATGGACACTCTCTGCTTCCTGTCTGTGAGCCATGATTCGATCCACGAGAGCACCCTTCCCCCAATGCCATGAGCTGCTACTTTCTTCAACAGTCTTTGGTGCAGAACTCTATCAAATGCGTTACAAAAATCTAAGTAAACAATATCAAATCTTTATCATGGTCACAGCCTCAAAAGCTTTACTGAAGAAAGTTAAAAATTAGTTAGACAAGACCGGCCTCTTGTGAATCCATGCTGAGTATCCTTAATCAAGCTTGCTTATCGAGATGGGTTTTATAATCTCAGCTATAATTGACTCTAGTAATTTGCCTACAATTGAGGGCAGGCTTATTGGGCGGTAATTTGAACGGTAACGACTTGTCCCCTGTTTTAAAAATAGGAATTACATTAGCCATCTTCCACATATCCAGACACTACACCTGTTTTAAGAGATAAATTAAAAATATTAGTTAATGTTCACAGACTTCCATTTTGCATTTCCCTTAAAAAACCCTTGAAAAACCTCATCAGGACCCGGTGACTTATTTTGCTTCAGTCGGTCTATCTCCTTCTCAACCATTTCACTAGTGACTGTGATGTTAAAATAATTTATCTTCTTCTGATCCACTATAAAAATTAATTACCGGGAAAATTATTAGTGTTTTCCTGTCTAAAAACCGAGAGAAAATAATTATTTTAAAAACGAGGCACATTTCATCTCTTTGTCAGTTTAAAATGCCCATAGTTTATTTTTAAGGGACCTATCTTATCTCTGACTTTTGTTCTATAGACCTGGAAAAAAATTTTTGGGTTAGTTTTAGAATCCTAGCAACTTTAATTTCATAGTCTCTTTTAGCTTTTCTTATCCCCCTTTTAATGTCCCTCTTAATGTCAATATACTGATTCATAAGATGACCCTCGCCTCTTTTGATACGCCTGTGAATTCCTTTCTTATGCCCTAGTAGATATTTCAGCCCATTATTCATCCCTTTTGGGTCATTTCTATTTGATCTAATTCCTTATAAGGGATAAACGTTTTTGAGCAGCATGTATTGTGTTCAAAAACTGTCATATTGATAGCTCTCTTCGTTACCCCAGTCAACAGATGATAAGTGTTCTCTAAGCCCATCGTAATCTGCTAAAGCGAAAATCTGGGACTGTTACTGAGTTATCCCTACTATCATACTTCCATTCAATTCTAAATGTAATTGATTTGTGGTCGCTAGCACCCAGTTCCTCTGAAACTTCTAAATTATTAACAAGGGATTCATTGTTTGCCAGAACTAAGTCAAGCAGGTTATTACCCCTTGTAGGTTCTGTCACAAACTGCTTCAAAAAACAATCCTGAACTACTTCTAAGAAATCTTATGATTCTAAATTCCCAGTCAAGAAATTCCAATCAATATGACTAAAGTTAAAGTCTCCTAGAATTACTACATTATCGTACCTTGTGGCCCTAACAATTTCCTCCCATAGTAGTCTCCCTGTCCCTATCTAAATTTGGGGACGGTATATCACACCTAAAATTAATTTTTCATGCCCCTCTGAAAATTGTATCCAAACAGACTCTGTATGTGTTACTTCAGACTTAATACCCGTTTTTATGCAACAGTTCAAGCGATCTCGGACATACATGCCACCCCCCACCCCCCTTCCCGATACTTTCTATCTACTGGAACAATTTAAAACCCTGAATGTGACATTCTGCAGGCATGTCCCGACTTTTTGAATTAAACCACGTCTCAGTAATGGCAAATACATCTATGTTACCTGCACTAGCAACTAGTCTCAACTCGTCCATCTTATTCCTAGCACTGCGACTATTTGTGTAATACATATTTAATGGCCCTCCTCTCTCTTTACCCTTCCTGCTCCTTTCTGTTATTCCACTAAACCTATTACTGTCCTTGTCAATTAGTGCCCTGGCTTTCCAATATCCACCTCATTTTGCCTATTACTAGTTCTCCTAGTACTCATGTTACTACCCTGCGACTTCACAGTTTTCCCCCCAAAACCCATACCACTAACTATTCCTAGTTTAAAGACCTAACAGCTCCCTCCACTGCGTTGGCCATGCTCCCACCCCACACCTAGATAAGTGAACCCCATCCCTGGCATACATGTCATTTCTGCCATAGAAGAGGTCCCAGTTGTCAATGAATGTTACCGCATTTTCCTTACAGTATTTGTCCAGCCAGCAATTGACACCAATTGCTCTGGACAACCATTCATTTCCAACTCCTCTCCTTGGCAAAATGCCACATATGACAGGTTTCCCACCCTTCCTCCTAATTATCTCTATTGCTGACCTATACCTGCTAATCAGGTCCTCACTCCTACGTCTGCCAACATCGTTGCCTCCAGCACTGAGACAGATAATAGGATTGCTCCATTACCTCTCATGATTTCACCCAGAAGGAAACACCCCATTCCTTTTCCCCCCCGGAAAAACCCTTTTCCCCCAAACTTTCCTTTAAAAAGCCAAAAGCCCCACCAGGGTTCCAATCTCCCTTCCCCAAACCCCAAAAAAACCCCTTTGGTTTTTTCCTTCCTTGGGGCCCCTTTGTCTAAATTTTCCGTTTTTTAATTTTGACCCCAAAATTTACCCAAGGTAAAAATTAAACCCCTTTGAAACCCCAAAAAGACTTTTCCCCCCCCAATTTTTTTTGCTTGGGGTTTCAATGGCCCTTACTCAAGGGTCTGCCAATCTTTCTTTGGGGGCCGTTGGTTGGTTTCCCATTAAACCCTCAATTCCCCAAGGAAAATAGCACCCAGAATGAAAAATTCCCCCCCTTACCCTTCGGTTTTCCCTTTTTTCCTCCCTTTTCCCCAACCCGTTTTTTATTTTCCCTTTGGGGTTCCTTGTTGCCCCCGGGCCCCTTACCAACCCTTCCCCTTTAAACCAAACCCCCGGGCCCGGGTTTTTTAAAGGGGTCTTAAGTCTAAAAAATTTTCCGGGCCCGTTGGGCTTCCCATAAAACCCACTCCACACGGGCCTTAGCCAAAAGGGGGGGAAAGTTTTTAGGATCTTTGGCCCGGGTTTCCCCCCGGGCTAAGGTTTTTTGCCCAACGTTGGGCCCCTTTTTCCCGTTTTTCCAAGCCCCCCTCTTAATTTGGGGACTCAAAAACAGAAGGTTTTTATTTACGAATCCTCTTGTTCCCCTCCGTCAATCCCCCGTATCTCCATTTTGGGAAAACTCGAGTCCTCTCTCAGCTGGGGCAAAGCTGTCAAGAGGGGGGCCATCCTGGCACAGATTCACAGAGGGGCAACAAAACAGGTCTTCACAGAGCTAATACACTCCCCAAATTTGAAAAAACACGTCCCCAAATAAAGGGGTTCTCATGGCTCCAGGGGGGGAGGGTCTCATGGCTCCAGGGTGGGGGTTTGTCATGGTTTCCAGGGTAAGGGTCTCAGGGCCCCCCAGGGTGAGGGGTTTTCATGGTTCCAGAGTAAGGTTGTCATGGTTCAGGGTGAGATATGGCTTCGGGGGAAAGGGTTTGTCATGGCTCCGGGGTGGGGTCTCAGGGGCTCCCGGGGGTAAAGGGTCTGATGGTCCGGGGTTGGTGAGGGGCCCTCAGGGCTCCGGGGTTTTAGGGTCTATGCCCCTGGGGGGTTGGGGTTTCCTTTTGCTCCAGGGTGAGGTCTTTGGCTCCAGGGGGGGCCCCTCTGGGTTTTGAGGGTGGGGGTTTTCCTCAGGGTTTCCCCAGATTTGTGGCTGTCATGGCTCCAGGGGGAAAGGGTCTAATGGCTCCGGGGTTTTGAGGGGCCCCATGGCTCCGGGAAATGGGGGTCTTTTGGCCCCGGGGTGGGGGGTCTCATGGCTAAATATGAGGGTTTAAATGGCTCCGGGGTGAGGGCCCTAAATGGCCCCCAGGGTGAGGGTCTCAGGGGCTTGAGGGTGGGGGGTCTAAGGGTTTTTCCAGAGTTGTGGCTGTCATGGCTCCAGGGGGGAGGGGTCAAAAGGCTCCAGGGTGGGGGGTCCCATGGCTCCGGGTTTGGGGGGTCTCATGGCTCCGGGGTTTGAGGGCTCATGGCTGCGGATGGGGGTCTCAGGGCTCCGGGGGGTGAGGGTTTTCATGGCTCCCAGGGTGGGGGTCTCATGGCCCAGGGGGGGGGCCCTCATGGCTAAAGGGGTTTAAAGGGTCCCATGGCCCCCAGGTTGAGGGTCTCTTTTGGCTGCAGGGTGGGGGTCTCCGGGCGGGCAGGTTGGGGGTTTCAGGGCTCAAGGGGAGGGTCTCATGGCTCCGGGGTTTAGGGTCTCATGGCCCCAGGGGGGGGTTTAATCATGGCTCCAGGGTGGGGGGTCTCAGGGGCCCCCCAGGATGGGGGTCTCATGGCTCCGGGAAATGAGGGTTATGGCGCAGGAGAGGGTCTCATGGCTCCGGGGCTGAGGGTTCCCCCAATGGCCCCAAAGGTGAGGGTCCCCATGGCTTCAGCGTGAGGGTTAAATGGCCCCCGGGGTGGGGGGGGGTTCCCATGGCCCAGGGGGGAGGGGCCCCTCATGGCTCCAGAGTGGGGGGTCATAAAACATAAAACATAAGAAAGAAGGAACACTGCAACGGGCCTATAAACCCATGCGGAGCGGCCAGGGTCCCCCCCGGTTTTTGGCCAAATGACCCCCCCCCCGATTTACCCCAATGACCACCCATTTCTGACCCATCTCCATTTCAAGAATGGAGCACTGCCCCCAGCCCCCAGCCCCCCAGCAAAGCCCAGGCCCAAAAACTCACACCCCCCCACACCCACTTCAAAAGAACATAAAAAACATAAAAAAGGGGGAAACACGGCAAAAGGCCTTTTTGGCCCATACAAGGCAGGTCCTTTAAAATTTCCCACCCCACAAAACAAAACATTTCCCCAAACCCCAATTTTTTTCAATGCCCCCCAAAAAAACCGCTCCGATGTGAAAGGGCCCCACTCAAAATCCAACCCCTCCCACTCAGGGTATTTTAAAAAAAACCTAAATTTAAAACCTCCCCAAAGTCCTAGCCTCAAAAACCCCAAACTAGGTAGACTTTTTCCATCATAAACTCCCAAATTTTTCCCAAAAACCAATCCCTTTCCCCTTTTTCCTTTTTCTAAATCAAAAACTTATTTTTAATTTTAAAATCCTTTAAATGGGGGTTCTCTCTTGGGAGATATCCTCAAGACCTTGTTAATTTCCCCTTTTTTTTAATACCTATTTTCCACTTATAAAACTTCGATCGGGGTCCCCCCCTCATTCTTCGTCTAAAGTAAAATTTAATTTTAAGAGTCTTCAAATTTTTTCTTCATAAGGAAGTTTCAAATTTGCTTTTGTTTTAAATTTTGTAGTCATCCTACGCTGAATTTTTTCTAACAAATTTATGCCCCATTCTGTAATATGGAGCCCAAAATTTTGAGCTGCAAAAATCTAGGTGGGGCCCTTTAAAAATGATGTTTTTAAAGTTTCAGTATGCCCTCTGGACTTCTGTTGTTTTACACTTTTTTGATATAAATCCCAGTAATTTTATTTGCCTTATTACGTAGTTTAGGCATTGCTTCTTTTTTTTAAGGGTTGCGGGCTTACCATAACCCCCAAGCCCCCCTTTTTTCGCAATCTGTAGGGCCCTAAGTTCTAAAAATTAAATTTAAAATTTATAAGGGGCAGGGTTAAGCCCATTTCCCAAAGCTTAAAACCCCTTGCATTTATCCACATTGAATGCATCTCCCATTTTTTGGGCCCAAAAGGTAGAGTTTGTCTAAATCCCCCCTAAATTTCCCCTTTAAACATCAAACGTTTGAACCCAATTACCAAACCTATCTTGTGTCTCCCCCAAATTTTTTCCCAAAAACACTAGAAATTTCCCTTCTAAAAGATCATTGATAAAATTATTAAAACAAAAGGGGCCCCCAAGATGACCCCTTTTGGAACCCCCACTTGTTACTGACCCCCAATCGATTTAACCCCTTTTATGGTCACTCCTGTTTCCCCTGTTTTGTGAGCCAGGGGAATCGCCCCACGAGAGCACCCCCCCCCCCCAATGCCATGAGTGCTACTTTCTTAAACCCAGCCCTTTGGTTTGCGGAACTCTATCAAATCCCCTTACAAAAATCTAAGTAAAAAATATCAAATTCTTTTTCGTGGTAAACCCAGCCTAAAAAGCTTTACTAAAGAAAGTTAATAAATTAGTTAGAAAAAAGGGCCCGGCCTCTTGTAAAATCCATGTGATACATTAATAAAGCTATGCTTATCGTAAATGGCTTCTTAAAATTTCTCAGTATAATTGACCCCTAGCAACTTGCCTACAATTGGGGTTTCGGGGCTTATTGGGGGGGGTTTAATTTGACGGAAAACGACTTGTCCCCCTGTTTTTAAAAAATAGGAATTACATTAGCCATTTTTCCACTTTATCAGCCCAATAAACCTTTTTTGAAGAGATAAATTAAAAAATATTAGTTAATGGTCAAAAGACTTTCCCATTTTGATTCCTTAAAAAAAACCCTTAAAAAAACCTCATCAGGCCCCGGGTTTACTTATTTTTGGCTTCGGGTTGGGTCTATTTTGCTTCAAAACCCAAATTTTCCACTAGTGACTGTGATTTTAAACAAATTTATTTTTCTCTGATCCACTATAAAAAATTAATTACCGGAATATTTTTTAGTGTCCCCCCTTTTAAAAAAACCAAAAGAGAAAAATAATTTTTTAAAAATCGAGCACATTTCATTCTTTTTGTCGTAAGAACCCTTTAGTTTTTTTTTAAAGGGGGAAACCTATTTATCTTTTGACTTTTGTTTTTTATACCTGGAAAAAACTTTTTGGATTATTTTTTAAAAATCCCAAAGAAAATTTTTAATTTCATGCCCCTTTTAGCTTTTCTTACCCCCTTTTTTTAATTCCCTCTTTGTAAAATAATGATTCAAAAGAGGACCCTGGGCCCTCTTTTGTTTTTGGCCTAAAAAAATTCCCCTTTTTATGCCCTGGGTTGATATTTCGCCTTTTATTCACCCCATTTAGGGTCATTTCTATTTGATTTAATTTCCTTATAAGGGAAAAACGTTTTTTGGGGAGCCATGTTTGTGTTCAAAAAAATTTGTCATATTAAATAGCCCTTTTCTTTTCCCCCCCAGAAAACAGAGATAAGTGTTCTCAAGCCCTTTCGTAATCTGAAAAAGGGGAAAATCGGGGGGGACTGTTCCGGGAGTTACCCCTTTTATCAAAACTTCCATTAAAATTCTAAATGTAATTGATTTTTTGGTCGCTACCCCCCCCTTTTCCCCTCGGGAAACTTTAAATTATTAACTGGGGAATTCATTTTTTCCCCAAAAAATTTAAGGGTCAAGCATTGGTTTTTTTTCCCCTTGTGGGAAATTTTCATGTTTTTAAACAAACCCTTTTTTTTAAAACTACACAAGGGTTTTGGGCCTAAAAACTTTTACTGGGGATTTTTTGCTCCCCCATCCACAACTCTATTCCCCAAAAAACCAGTGTTTTCCTATTTTCCTTTTTCTGAATCTAAAATTTTTCCAACTTGAACCCTTTTGGCTCCGGGGTGAGGGTCTCATGGCTCCGGGGGTTGAGGGGCCTCAGGCTCCATTTGGGGTTTTTCATGGCTCCAGCAAAAGGGTCTGTTGGCTCAGGGTGAGGGCCCTCATGGCTGCAGGGTTAGGGCCAATGGTTTCCAGGGTGAGGGTTTTATGGCTCCAGGGTAAAGGTTTGGGCCCATGGCTCCGGGCGTAAGGGTCTCGTGGTTTCCAGGGTGGGGTCTCATGGCTCCGGGGTTTTTGGGGTTTCCAGGGTTTCCAGGGTGGGGGTCTCTTTGGCTCCGGGTTTGGGGGGCCCCTCATGGCCCCAGGGTGGGGTTTTTCAGGTTTTCCAGCATAATGGTCTCGTGGCCCCAAGGGTAAAGGGTTCCAGGGCTCCCGGGTGAGGGTCTCATGGCCCCGGGGGTGGGGGGGGTCTCATGGCCCAGGGGTGGGGTTTGCCAGGGCCCCTCCGCGTAAAGGGTCTCGTGGCTCCAGGGTGGGGGTTTCTCAGGGCCCCCAGGGTAAAGGGCCCTTTAAATTTTTCCCAAAGGTGAGGTTGTCATGGCTCCGGGGTGGGGGGTCGGGTTGGCTCCAGGGTGGGGGGCCCTCAGGGTTCCGGGGTGGGGTTTGTCATGGCCCCGGGGTGAGGGGTCTCCTGGCTCCGGGGGTGGGGGGTCTCATGGCTCGGGGTTTGGAGGGTCTCAGGGCCCTCCAGGGTGAGGGGTCTCAGGGCCCCAGGGGTGGGGGTTTTCATGGTCCAGGGTGGGGGGGTTTTCATGGTTTCCAGGGGGGAGGGGCCCTCAGGGTTTCCGGGGTTTTAGGTTTTTCCAGGGCCCCGGGGTGAGGGTCTAAATGGCTCCGGGTGAGGGTCCTCATAAAACCCAGAGGTTTGGGGGTCTCTTTGGGCTCCGGGGTGGGGGGTCTCAGGGCCCCCCGGGTGGGGGTTTCTCATGGCTCCAGGGTGGGGGGTCTCTTGCTCCAGGGTGAGGGGTTTCTGGCTCCAGGGTGGGGGTCCATGGCCCCGGGGTGAGGGGTTCATGGCTCCGGGGTGAGGGGCTCAGGGCCCTCCAGGGTGGGGGCCCTCAGGGCTGCAGGATGGGGGGTCCAGGGCTCCAGGGGGGAGGGGGTTAAAGGGGCTCCGGGGTGGGGTTTTCTCATGGCTCCAAGGTGAGGGTCTCAGGGCTCCAGGGAAAAAGGGGGTTCCCCAGGGCCCTCCGGGGGTGGGGGGTTCTCATGGCCCCCCCAGGGTGGGGGTTCAGGGCTCCAGGGGGGGAGGGGTCTCAGGGCTCCAGGTGACGGGTCTAAAGGGCCCCGGGGTGAGGGTCTCAGGGCTGCGGGATGGGGGTCTCATGGCTCCGGGATGAGGGTCTCATGGCCCCCGGGGGTGAGGGTCTCAGGGCTCCAAGGTGAGGGTCTCATGGCTCCGGGTAAGGGGTCCAGGGGCCCCAGGGTGGGGGTTCTCATGGCTCCAGGGTGGGGGTTCTCATGGCTCCGGGGTGAGGGTTTCTTTGGCCCCAAAGGGGGGGGGGTTTCCCAGGGGCCCCAGGGGTGGGTCTTTAAGAACCATAAAAAAAGGGAAGGGGGGAAGCTTGCTCCATCTGCGGGCCAAAAAATGACATCCCCACGACCCCTTTTAGGGGGGGGGCCAGATGGCAGGCCCAGGGGCCCTAGTTTTCTCCCAAAGGCCCCGGGGAGGGGGGGGAAAATGGGGTAGGCCGGGGGACAGTTGGTCCCAAAGATGGGGGGGGGTACTTGTCCTCCTCCTAGGGGAGATTTAAAAGTCTCGGGGACACCCCCCCAGATGGGGGAGCCAAGGGGGGTAAACCACAAATTTGGGAAAAAAGACCCGGGCCGGGAAAATACTGGCGAATAAAAAAAAAAAAAAAAGGGAAAACACTGCAACCGGGCCCCTACTGACCCAGCGGAGCAGGCCCCATGTCCCCCCGGTTTACACCGATGACCCCCCCCCGATTACCCTTGCCCCCACCCATCGATCATCCCCCACTAAAAGGATGGAGCCCCTGCACCAAAACCCACCCGGCCCCAGCTATTCAGGTCCAACTCAACCCACACCACCCCACTCATTTTTATCTAACCTTTTTTTAAAAACTACACAACTTTTTTTAGCCTGAATAACTTTTACTCGGGATTTTTTCCTCCACTCACCCACAATCTATTACAAAACCATGCTTTCCTAAAACCTTTCTGAATCTAAAATTTTTTCCAAACTTGAAACCATGGTTTCCAGGGTGGGGGTTCTCATGGCCCGGGGGTGGGGGGCCTCATGGCTCCAGGGTGAGGTTGTCATGGCCCCAGCGAAAAAGGGCTCGTGGCCCCAGGGTGAGGGTCTCATGGCTCCAGGGTGGGGGGTTCTCATGGCTACAGGGTGGGGTTTGCCATGGCTCCAGGGTGGGGGCCCTCGTGGCCCGGGGTGAGGGTTCAGGGGCCTCCGGGGTTTTGAGGTTGTCATTTCCCCCAGCGAAAGGGGTTTCTCGTGGCCCCGGGGTGAGGGTTCAGGGGCCTCCGGGGTTGGGGGGGTTCTCATGGCTCCAGGGTGATGTTGTCATGGCTCCAGGGTGGGGGTCCCCGGGGCCCCAGGGTGAGGGTCTCATGGCTCCGGGGTTTTGAGGGGCGTAAAGGCTCCAGGGTGAGGTTGTAGGGGCTCCAGCGTAAGGGTCTCGTGGCTATAGGGTGAGGGTCTCATTGCTCCAGGGTGAGGGTTCATGGCTCCAGGGGTTGAGGGTTCGTTGCTCCAGGGTGAGGTCTTTGGCTCCAGTTTTGGGGGCTCTTTGGCTTGAGGGTGAGGGGTCTCAGGGTTTTTCCAGGGGTGTGGCTGTAAATGGTTTCCGGGTTTTTGAGGGTCTCATGGTTTCCGGGTTGGGGTTTTTATGGCTGGGGGTTTAAAAAGGGTTTTCCTTTTGTTTGCGGGGTGACGTAGGGTTCCAGGGTGGGGGTCTCAGGGTTGGGGGTTGAGGGGTCTCATGGTTCCGAGTGTGCCTGTCTGGCTCCAGGGGGAGGGGTCTCATGGCCCGGGGGTGAGGGCCCCCTTTGCTCCAGGAGGGGGGGCTCAGGGGCTCCGGGGGGAGGGTTTTCATTTGCTGCGGGTTTGGGGGGTTCTCATGGCTCCAGGGTGAGGGCCCTCATGGCCCCAGGGTTAGGGTCTCGTGGTTTGGGGGTTTGGGGGGTTCAGGGTTTTTCCAGAGGGGTGGCTTTTAATTGGTTTCCAGGGGGGAGGGGGTCTCAGGGCCCTCCAGGGTGAGGGTCCCAGGGGCCCCAAGGATGGGGGGTTTCAGGTTTCCAGGGGGGGGGGTTTTCAGGGCTGCGGGAATGAAACAAAAAATCTTTAAAAAACATAAGAAAGGGGGGAACCCACTCCCTGAGGCCTGTTGGCCCATGCTAGGCAGGCCCCTTTAAACAATTTACCCCACAACAAATTTTTGGGAAAAAACCCAATTTTAAACCCCCAAAACCCAAAAGGAAACAAGCTCCGATGGGGCAAGCCCCTCTAAAAACCCAAAAACCCCCCCCCACTCATGTATTTAAAACCAAACCAAAAATTTGAAACAAACCCAAAGTCCACCCTCAAAACCCAACTAGGTGGGGACTTTTCCCACTCATCAACTACCCTTTTTCCCAAAAACCAATACTTTCCTATGTCCTTTCTAAATCTAAATTTTTTAAATTTTTAAATCCATTACTGCGGGTTTCTCTTGGAGAGATATCCTCAAAAACCTTGAATATACCCCCTTTTTTAAATTCCCTTTTCTTCCACTTATCCCTTCGATAAAGGTCTCCCCCCCATTCTTCGTCTAACAAGTGAATGTAACTTAAGAGTTTTCCCAATTTCTTTCTTCTAAGGAAGTTTTCAAAGCTATGTTTTTTTAGTCACCCCTACGCTGAATTTTTTTTCTAACAAATTTTTTATGTCCATTCTGAAATTATGGAGACCAGAATTGGCGGGCAAAATTCTAGGTGGGGCCCTTACTAAGGAGTATAAAGCGGGCAGTATGACCTCGGGACTTCTGTTGCTTAACTTCTTGATATAAACCCCATAATGAAATTTGCCTTTTTACGTAGCTTGGGGCATTGCTGTTTTTGGGTTTTTAAGGGTTGTTCTTCCCCTTTAACCCCCAAGCCCTTTTCCCCAATCTGTATGGCAAAATTTTCTACATTTTTTAAATTATAAGTGTGGGGTTATAGACCTCCCGACTTCAAAACCCTTTGGCTTTTATCCACATTGAACTGCATCTCCCCTTTTCCCGCCCAAAAGAGTAGATTTTTTGCCCAAAACCCCTCCCTGAAGTTCCCAAAAAATTAGTTTGAATCAATTATCCTACCTATCTTCGTGTCATCGGCGAATTTGCTCATATCACTAGAAATTCCCTTTTCACAAGATCATTGATATATATTATAAAAAAAACCCAAGGGGGGCCCCAAGACTGGTTTCCCTGTGGGAACCCCACTTGTTACTGTTTCCCCATTTGGGAAATTTAAACCCCCATTTATGGTCCTCTCTGTTTTCCCTTTTCCCCTGTAAAGCCTTTGACTCGACCCACGAGGACCCTCCCCCCAATGCCTGAGCTGTTCTTTCCCCTTAAACCCTTTTCCTTTGGGGGCGGAACTTTTTTTTCAAATGCCTTACTAAAATCTAAGAAAAACAATATCAAATTCTTTACCCGGTCAACACCCTTTCAAAAGTTTACTGAAGAAAGTTAATAAATTAGTTAGACAAAACCGGCCTCTTGTGGAATCCATGTGAGTATCTTAATAAAGGGGATGCTTTTTCGGATGGCTTCTTATAATCTCGGGCAAATTAATTGCCTCTAGAATTTTCCCTAAAAATTGAGGTCGGGCTTATTGGGGGGTTTAATTTTGACGGTAACGACTTGTCCCCTTTTTTAAAAAATAGGAATTAAAATTAGCCATTTTCCCACATATCAGACATACACCTGTTTAAAGAGAAAAAATTAAAAATATTAGTTAATGGTTCACAGATTTCCCTTTTTTGCTTTCCCTTTAAGAACCCTTAAAAAAACCCTCATCAGGCCCCGGTGACTTATTTTGCTTCAGTCGGTCTATCTGTTTTCCCAAAAACCTTTTTCCATAGGGGGACTGTGTGTTTAAAATAATTTATCTTCTTCTGACCCACTAAAAAAAATTTAAAATTACCCCCTTATTATTAGTTCTTCCTGTGAAAAAAACCGAGAAAAAAATAATTTTTTTAAAATCGAGCACTTTTTCCATTCTCTTTGTCAGTAAGAACCCTAGTTTTTTTTAAGGGGGGACCTGTCTTATCTCTGACTTTTTTTTCTAAAATACCTGGAAAAAAATTTTTTGGGTTTAGTTTTAGAATCCCTAGCAACTTTAATTTCATAGTCCCTTTAAAGCTTTTTTTTATCCCCTTTTTAATGTCCCTCTTAATGTCAATATACTGATTCAAAAGATGACCCTCGCCTCTTTTGAAAAGCCTAAAAATTTCCCTTTTTCTTAGGGCCCTATAATAAAATTCACCTATTATTCATCCTTTTTAGGGTAAATTTCTTTTTTGTTTTAAATTTTTCCCTTAAAGGGGGATAAACGTTTTTTGACCCAGCATGATTTTTTCCCAGAAAACTTTTTAAATATTGATACTCTCTTCGTTCCCCCCAATCAACAGATGATAAGTGTTCTCAAAAAGGGCCCATCGTAATCTCCCAAAGCGAAAATCTGGGACTGTTCTGAGTTATCCTATATCATATTTCCCCATTCAATTCTAAATGAAAAATTGTTTTTGTGGTCGTTTACCAACCCATTTTCCTCGAAATTTTCAAAAAATTATTAAAAAGGGGATTCTTTGGGTTTTCCCAGAACAAGTAAAGCAGGTTATTTCCCCTTGAGGTATTTATCATGTTTTTAAATCAAACCCTATTTTTAAAACTACAAAAAACTTTTTTAGCCTGAAAAACGTACCGGGAGTTTGCTCCACTCTTCCAACAACTCTTTACAAAACCAGGGGCTTTCCTATATCCTTTCTGAATCTAAATTTTTTCCAACTTTGAAACCTTGGCCCCCAGGGGGGAGGGTCTCGGGCTCCAGGGTAAAGGGGCCCCCGGGCTCCGGGGTGGGGTTTTTTCATGGCCCCCAGCAAAGGGTTTTCGTGGTTTCCAAAGGGGGGGTGGGGGTTTCTCAGGCTCCAGGGTTAGGGTCTCTGGCCCCCAGGGTGAGGGTTAAAATGGCTCCGGGTGAGGTTGTCGGGGGCTCCAGCGAAGGGTCCGTGGCTCCGGGGTGAGGGCCCTCATGGCCTGGGGGCCCCTGGGGGCAAAAAGCTCCCGTTTCCCACACAGGGAAAGGGCCCGGGTTCGTTTCCCCGGCGGGGGGAAACTTTCGACACGTTCCCTTACCCCTGTTGTCCTGTTCAATAGCACAAATAGGTACCTTTGGGTTTTTCCCTTTGACTGGTTTTGGGGGCGCACCTGGGGGACAAGAATTTAAGGGGCCCCAATGGAAAAAAAGTTTTGGGCAGTCCTCGATGACGCCTGACTTTCTTGGGTTTTCCCGGGTGGGTAACCCTCCCCCGGGTTTTTTAAAAATCCCCAAGAAAAACCCCTTTTCTTAACTCTTTTCTTAGGTTCCCCGGGTTTGGGGGCTCATGGCTCCCCGGGGGAGGGTTTTCATGGTCCAGGGTTTAGGGGCCCCAAAAGGGGCCCCGGGTTTGGGGTTTTTCATGGGGTCCAGCGTAATGGTCTCGTTTGGGTCCAGGGGGAGGGTTCCCCATGGCTCCAGGTGTGGGGGGTCTCATGGGGTCCGGGGGAGGGGTCCCCCATGGCTTTCCCGGGTTTAGGTTCCATGGCTCCAGCGTAAGGGTCCGGGGGCTCCAGGGGGGGGTCTCATGGCTCCAGGGTTTAAGGCCTCATGGCTCCCCCAAAGGGGGGTTGTCCCTGGCTCCAGGGGGAGGGGTCGATGGCTCCCGGGGGAGGGGTTCATGGTTTTCCCGGGGTGGGTTTTCATGGGGTCCAGGGTGGGAGGGGGCTCCTGGGTCCAGGGTGAGGGTCTCATGGCCTAAAGGGGGAGGGTCCATGGCTTTCCCGGGTTTAGGGGTCCCCAAGGCTCCAGGGTGAGGGTTTTCATGGCTCCAGGTGAGGGGTCTCATGGCTCCAGGGTGAGGGGTTCATGGTTTTTCCGGGGGGAGGGTTTTCATGGGGTCCCGGGTGAGGGTCTCATGGCTCCAGGGTGGGGTCTCATGAACCCCCCAGAGGGGAGGGTCTCATGGTCCAGGGGTTTAAGGGGGCTCATGGCCCCCAGGTTTGAGGGTTTATGGGTCCAGGGGGGGGGGTCTCATGGCTCCAGGGGGGGGGGTCTCAAGGTCCAGGGTGAGGGTCTCATGGCCCGCAGGAAGAGGGGCTCATGGCTCCAGG
This sequence comes from Cherax quadricarinatus, assembly GCF_026875155.1. Lineage (NCBI taxonomy): Eukaryota > Metazoa > Arthropoda > Malacostraca > Decapoda > Parastacidae > Cherax > Cherax quadricarinatus. Next base: position 27,148,822 of record NC_069478.1, read on the forward strand.
GTGAGGGTCCCCATGGCCCCGGGTGAGGGCTTTTGGCTCCCAAAGGGGAGGGGCCATTTGGGTCCAGGGGGGAAGGGGGTTTTTCATGGCTCCAGGGTGAGGGGTCTCAGGCCCCCCCCAGGGTGAGGGTCTCATTTGGGTCCCGGGGAGGGGCCTCATGGCTTTTCCGGGTGATGGGTCTCCTGGGGTCCCGGGGTGAGGGGGCTCCCTGGGGGCAGGATGAGGGCCCCCTGGCTCCCCGGGGAGGGGGCTCATGGCTCCAGGGTGAGGGTCTCATGGCTCCAAGGTGAGGGTCCCCATTTGGTCCAGGGGAAAGGGGGCCCCCATGGCTCCCAGGGGAGGGTCCCCATGGCTCCAGGGTGAGGGTTTTTCTGGCTTTCCCGGGTGAGGGGGGGGCCCCCCCCCCATGACTCCCGGGTGAGGGGTTTTTCATGGCTCCAGGGGAGGGGGGCTAAGAACATAAAAACAAAAGAAAGAAGGGGAGCTTGCTACCCCTCTGCAGACATAAGACTTTCCACCCCACAAACCCTTTTAGGGGGGGGCAGATGGCAGACCAGAACCCAGCCCTTCCCCCACGGCCCCCCGGGGCGGGGAATGTGGCAAGGGGGCCCGGGGCCAAATTGGTTTCCCCAAAATGGGGGGGGGGGTCCCTTTTACCTCCTCCCGGGAGACTTTTGTCCGAGACACTCCCCCAAAAGGGAGCCAAGGGCCCGGGGCACCCCTACTTGGAAAAAAACCCCGGGCCCCGGGGGAATACTGGCGAATAAAAAAAAAAAAAAAAAAGGAAAACTGCAACAGGCCCAAATGACCCATGCGGGCAGGTCCCATGTCCCCCCCCGGGTTTAAAAACCCATGGGCCCCCCCCCCGTTTTTGCCCCCAAAGAAACCCCCCCATCTGATCAAATTTCCCCTCAAAGGGTGGGGGCACGCACCAGACCCCGGGGGGCCCCAGTATAGGGCCAACTCACACCCACCCACACCCATTCCCTGTAATTTATCTAAAACCCATTTTTAAAAATACACAACGTTTTTGCCTGAATAACTGTATTTGGGAGTTTCCTCCCCCCATCCACAATCCCAATTTCAAAAACCCGGGTTTCCCATACCTTTCTGAATCTGAATTTTTCCCCCAAATTTAAACCATGGCTCCAAAGGGTGAGGGTCTAAAGGCTCCAGGGGGAGGGGCTCGTGGCTTTCCCGGGGGGAGGGTTTTCAAAGGCTCCCGGGTGAGGGGTCCCCATGGTTTCAGGGTGAGGTTCCATTTGGGTCCCGGGTGAGGGTTTTCGGGCTCCAGGGTGAGGGGGCTCATGGCTCCGGGGGTGAAAGGTTTTTCATGGCTCCAGCGTAAGGGGCTCGTGGCTCCAGGGGGTTTAGGGTCTCATGGTCCAGGGTGGGGGTCCTTTATGGCTCCGGGGGAGGTTGTCATGGCCCAGGGGGAGGGTCCCCGTGGCTCCCCAGGGTGAGGGTCTCATGGCTCCAGGGTTTAGGGGGGTCATGGCTTTCCCGGGTTTAGGTTTTCATGGCTCCAGGTAAGGGTCTCGTGGCTCCAGGGGGGGGGTTTTCATGGCTCCAGGGTGGGGGGTTTCATGGCTCCAGGGTAGGGTCTCGTTTTCTCCAGGGTGAGGTCCCTGGCTTTTCCGTGGGGAGGGGTTTATGGCTTGAGGGTGAGGGGGGTTCATGGTTCCAGGGGGGTGGCTGTCATGGCTCCGGGTGAGGGTCTCCCTGGCTCCAGGGGTTTGGGTCTCATGGGTCGAGGGTTAGGGTCTCATTGCTCCAGGGGGAGGTCATGGCTCCCAAAGGGGGAGGGGTCTCATGGCTTGAGGGTTGGGGGGGGGTCTCATGGTTCCCCGAAATGTGGGTGTCATGGCTCCAAGGGGGAGGGGTCTCATGGCTCCAGGGTTTAGGGGGCCCCAAAGGCTTTCCAGGGTGAGGGGCTCCATGGCTCCCGGGGGAGGGTCTCATTGCTGCAGGGTGAGGGCTATGGGGCCCCGGGTGAGGGGGGCTCAAAGGCTCCTGGGTGAGGGTTTTCGTGGCTTTTAGGGTGAGGGGTCTCATGGGTTTCCAGGGTGTGGCTGTGATGGGTTTCCCGGGTTTTTGGGGGCTCCCTGGCTTTCCCGGGTTTAGGGTCCCATGGCTCCAGGAGGGGTCCCCATTGGGTCCAGGGGGGAGGGCTCATGGCCCGCAGGAAAGGAAAAATAAGATCAAAAAACATAAAGGAAAAGGGGGAACAAATGCAGCGGCCTGTTGGCCCAACTGGCAGTCCCCTTTTCAATTTTTTCCCCCTAAAAAAACATTTTACCAAAACCCCAATTTTTTTAATGCCCCCCAAGGGAAAAAACTCCCATTTTTGCAAGTCCCTCTCAAATCCAAAACCCCCCCCACTCATGTACTTTCCAACCTAATTTTTAAACTACCCAAAGTCCCAGCCTCAAATAACCCAAAGGTAACTGTTTTTCCCCTCATCAACTACCCAATTTTCCCCCAAAAAAATACTTTCCTAAGTCCTTTTTAAATCTAAACTATCTAATTTAAATCCATTTCCCGCGGGTTCTCTCTTGGAGAGAAAATCCTCAAGACCTTGTTTTAAAAATCCCCTTTATTAATACCTATCCCTTTCCCCTTTTACCTTCATCAGGTTCCCCCCCCTCAATTTTTCGTTTTAACAAGTGAAAGTAACTTTTAAAGTCTTCAATCTTTCTTCATAAGGAAGATTTCTAATGCTTTGTATTAAAATTTTGTCATTTCCCCAAACCCGAAGTTTTCTAAAGAATTTATGTCCCCTTCGTAATAAAGGAACCAGAATTGGGGCTGCATAATCCCAGGTGAGGGCCCTTTCTTTAAAGATGTAAAAAGCTGCAGATGGGCCTCGGACTTTCCCGTTGGGTTCACTTTTTGGGTATAAACCCAGTAATTTTATTTTCCTTTTTACGGCCTTAGGGATTGGGTGTCCCTTTGGGTTTTAAAGGGTTTCGCTTACCATAACCCCCCAAATCCTTTTCGCAAATTTTTATGGGGTAAGTTTTAAAATTTTTTAATTTTTAAGTTTCTAGGGTTTTAAAAAACCCCTCCCCCAGTTCAGAACCCTTGGGTTTTATCCACATTGAACTGCATCGCCACTTTTTTGACCAAGATAGAGTTTGGGGCTAAATCCCCTGAAGTTCCCCAACTTTAAAGTTTGAAAACAATTAAACCTACCCCATCTTGTGTCCCTCGGGGAATTTGCTTTAAAATCACTAGCAATTCCTTTATCAAGAACATTGATAAAATATTTTAAACAACAACGGGCCCAAGGGGTGATCCCTGTGGAAGCCACTTGTTACTGATCCCCCCAAATCGGATTTAACCCCATTTTTTGGTCACTCTCTGCTTCCTGTCTTTAGCCCTGACCCCGAAACCACGAGAGCACCCCCCCCCAATGCCTGAGCTGGGTACTTTTTTTTCAAAAGTCTTTGGTGCGGAACTCTATCAAATGCCTTACTAAAAAACTAAGGGAAAAAAATACAAATTTTTTTATCGTGGGCAACCGCCTCAAAAACTTTTTCTGAAGAAAGTTAATAAATTAGTTTTGACAAGAGGCCCTTGGGGAATCCATTTGGGGGTTTTCCCTTAATCAAGCTATGCTTATCGTGATGGGGTTTTTATAATTTTCAGCTTAATTGACCCCTAGCAAAATTGCCACAATTTGAGGGCAGGCCCTTTTTGGGCGGTAAATTTTACGGTAACGACTTTCCCCCTTTTTTAAAAATTGGAATTACATTAGCCATCTTTCCAAATATCAGACCAAATACAAATTTTTTTAAGGAAAATTAAAAATATTAGTTAATGGGGTTTCCCGAAAATTTCCCTTTTGCATTCCTTAAGAACCCCTTTTAAAAAACCTTTATTCAGGACCCGGGGGACCTTTTTTTGCTTCCCTCGGTCTAAACTGCTTCACAACCCTTTCACTATTTACTGTGATGTTACTTTAAATTTTTCTTCTTCTGATCCACTATAAAAATTTTAATTTTCCGGAATATTAAAATTGTGTCTTCCCGTTAAAAAAACCCAAAAGAAAATTTAAATTTTTTAAAAACGACACATTTCATTTTTCTTTTTCAGTTTAAAAAGCCCCTAGTTTAAAAAATTTTTTTTGGGGGCCTATCTTTTTCTGCTTTTGTTCTATAAACCTGGAAAAAAACCCTTTTTGGTTTTGTTTTTTGAATCCCCCCGAACTTTAATTTCATAGTCCCTTTTAGCTTTTTTTTATCCCCTTTTTAATTTTCCCTCTTATTTTAAAAATAATGATTCATAAAAATACCCTGCCTCTTTTGATAGCCCTTTTAAATTCCTTTCTTAAGCCCCAGTAGATTTTTTTTCACCTATTATTATCCATTTAGGGTCATTTCTTTTTATTTAATTTCCTTAAAAGGGGGTAAAAAGTTCTTTTTAGCGCATTTTATTGTGTTCAAAAAAAACGTCATATTGGGGTAGCTCTCTTCGTTAAAACCCCCGTCAACAGATGATAAATGTTCTCTAAGCCCATCGTAATCTGCCCAAGCGAAAATCTGGGGCTGTTACTGAGGGTTTTCCCCATTATCATACTTCCATTTTAATTTTTAAATGTAATTGATTTGTGGTCGCTAGCACCCGTTTTCCCTGAAACTTTTTAAAATTTTTAAAATAGGGATTCATTTTTTGCCGGGAAATAAGTTTAAGCAGGGTTTTTTCCCCTTGTAGGGATTTATCAAAGTATTTTCAAAACCCATTTTTTTAAAAATACACAAAAAGTTTTAGCCGGGAAAAACTGTACTCGGGGGTTTTTCTCCACTCATCCACAAAATCTTACAAAAAACCCGTGCTTTCCTATATCCTTTTTTTGAATTGAATTTTTTCCCAAATTGAAGCCTTGGCTCCAGGGTGAGGGCCCCATGGCTCCAGGGTGAGGGGGGCATGGCTCCCCGGGTGAGGTTGTCATGGCCTCCAGGGATAAGGGTTTCGTGGGTCCGGGTTTAGGGTCCCCATGGCTGCAGGGTTTGGGTCTAAAGGCTCCCGGGGGAGGGTCCATGGTTCCCCGGGTGAGGTTTTTTCATGGCCCCCCCAGCGTAAAGGGTTTTCCCTGGGGGTCCCGGGGGAGGGTCTCATGGGGTCCAGGGGTTTGGGTCTCATGGCTCCCCGGGGGAGGGTCTCATGGCTCCCGGTTAGGGGCCTCATGGCTCCCCGGGGGGAGGGTTTTCAAAGGGTCCAGCATAATGGGCTCGTGGCTCCAGGGGGGAGGGTCTCAAAGGCTCCAGGGTTTAGGGGGGCTCATGGCTCCAGGGGTGAGGGGGCTCCCTGGCTCCAGGGGGGAGGGGTTTCCTGGCTTTCCCGCGTAAGGGGCTCGTTGGCCCCAGGGTGGGGGTTTTCATGGGTCCCGGGGGGAAGGCCTCATGGGTCCAAAGGGGAGGTTGTCATGGGTTCCCGGGTGAGGGGTCTGATGGGTCCAGGGTGAGGGGTTTTGGGGTTCCAGGGTGAGGTTTTCATGGCTCCCGGGTGAGGGGGCTCCCGGCTCCCGGGTGAGGGTCTCATGGTCTAGGGTGGAAGGGGGCTCATGGGGTCCAGGGTGAGGGGGGTTTATGGCTTTCCCGGGTGAGGTTTATGGCTTTCCCGGGGGAGGGTTCATGGGGCCCGGGTGAGGGGTCCCCATGGTTTCCGGGTGGGTTCTCATGGGTCCAGGGGGAGGGTCTCATGGCTCCAGGGTGAGGGTTTTCCCTGACTCAGAGGAGGGTTTTCATGGCTCCCGGGGGAGGGGCTCATGGCTTTCCCGGGTGAGGGGCCCAGGCTCCAGGGTTTAGGGGTCTCATTGCTCCAGGGGGGAGGGGTTTTCAAAGGCTCCAGGGTGGGGGGTCTCAGGCTCCAGGGGGGAAAGGGGGCCCCATTGGGTCCCGGGTTTAGGGTCCATGGCTCCAGGGTGAGGGTCTCATGGCTGCAGGATGAGGGGGCCCATGGCCCAGGGGAGGGGCTCATGGCTCCAGGGTGAGGGGGGGGGTTTTATGGCTCCAAAAGGGGAGGGGCTCATGGCTCCAGGGGGAAGGGGGGCTCATGGCCCCGGGTGAGGGGGCTCATGGCCCAGGGTGGGGGGTCTCTGGCTTTCCCGGGGGGAGGGGGTTTCATGGCTCCAGGGTGACGGGTCTCATGGCTCCAGGGGGGAGGGTTTCATGGGTCAGGATGAGGGTCTCATGGGTCCAGGATTTAGGGCCAAAGGGTCCAGGGGGAGGGTCCCCATGGCTCCCCGGTTTAGGGTTCATGGCTTTCCCGGGGAAGGGGGTTTTCATGGCTCCAGGGGTGAGGGGTCTCATGGGGTCCAGGGTGAGGGTTTTCATGGCTCCAGGGGGAGGGGCTCAAGGTTTCCCGGGTGAGGGGGCTCATGGGGTCCAGGGGGGGTCATAAGAAAAAAAGAACATAAAAAGAAGGGAGCTTTTTCTACCATCTGCGCTCATAAGGGCTGGGAAAACCCCACAGCCCTTTTGGGCGGGGCAGAAAGGCCCGGGGGCCCGAGGCCTAGCTTTTCCCACGAAACCCCGTGAGGGCGGGGAATGTGGCTAGGCCTGGGGGGCAGTTGGTCCCAAAGAGAGGGGGGGGGACTTGTACCTCCCCAAAGGGAGGGCTTAAGGTTTTCGAGAAAAACTCCCCAGATAGGGGAGCCAAGGCCGGGGACCACTACTTTGGGAAAAAACCCGGGGCCCGGGGAATAATGGCGAATAAAAAAAAAAAAAAAAAAAGGAAAACTGGGAAAACCGGGGCCTACTGACCCCCGCGGAGCAGGGTTTAAAAGTCCCCCACGGATTACCCCCGATGACCCTTCCCCCGATTAGCCCAATGACCCCCCCATCTGATATCTCCACTCAAAGGGTGGGGGACTGCACCAACCCAAACGGCCCCCCTTTGTCAGGTCCAATCAACCCCCCCACCCCCCATTTATGTATTTATTTTAACCCATTTTTAAAAAATACCCCAAAAATTTTAGCCTGAATAACTTACTCGGGAGTTTTTCCCCCACTCATCCAACCCAATCTATTACCCAAAAACCCGTGCTTTTCCAAAATCCTTTTTGAAAACGGGAATTTTTTCCCAAATTTAAACCATGGGGTCCAGGGGAGGGGCTCATGGCTCCCGGGTTGGGGGGGGCCCCCATGGCTCCCGGGTGGGGTTGTCATTCTCCATCGGGAAGGGTCTCTGGCTCCAGGGGGGGGTCTAAAGGGGTCCAGGGGGAGGGGGGGGGGGGGGGCTCATGGCTTTCAGGGTGAGGTTGCCATGGCTCCAGGGTTTAGGGTCTCGTGGTCCAGGGGGAGGGGGCTCATGGGGCCCCCGGGTGAGGTTTTTCATTTTTTTCCAGCCCTAAGGGTTTTCGTGGCCCAGGGTGAAGGGGCTCCCTGGCTTTCCGGGTGAAGGGGGTTTAAGGCTCCAGGGTGTTTTTGCATGGCTCCAGGGTGAGGGTCTCGTGGCTCCAGGGTGAAAGGGGCTCATGGCCCCGGGTGAGGGGCCCTCAAGGCTCCAGGGGGAAAGGGTTTTCATGGCCCGCGTAAGGGTCTCGTTTTATAGGGTGAGGGTCTCATTGCTCCAGGGTGAGGGTCTCATGGGTCCAGGGTGAGGGTTTTCGTTGCTCCAGGGGGAGGTCATGGCCTCCAGTGTGAGGGTAATCATGGCTTGGGGTGAGGGGGGTTTGGGTTTCCCGGTGTGGCCGTCATGGCTCCAGGGGGGGGGGGTCTCATGGCTCCAGGGTTAGGGTCTTAAAGGCTCGAGGGTTAGGGTCTCATTGCTGCAGGGGGACGTCAAGGTCCCGGGTGAGGGTTTTCCCCCCAAAGGGTTGAGGGGGAGGGGGGGTCATTGGGTTCCCGAGTGTGGCCCCGCCCTGGCTCCAGGGTTTGGGGGGTCCCCATTTGGGTCCAGGGGGAGGGCCCATTCTCCAGGGGTGAAAGGGGCCATGGCTCCAGGGGGAGGGTCTCATTGCTGCAGGATGAGGGGGCCATGGCTCCAGGGGGAGGGTCTCCCTGGCTCCAAAGGGGTTTGGGTTTTGTGGGTTGGAGGGGGGAGGGGGGCTCCAAAGGTTTCCCGGGGGTGGCTGTCATGGCTCCAGGGGTGAGGGGTTCATGGCTCCAGGGGGGAGGGTCCCATGGCTCCAGGATTTAGGGTCTCATGGCTCCAGGGGGGAGGGTTCATGCTGCAGGATGAAAAATTAAAATCATAAAAAACATAAGAAAAGGGGGAAAAACCCGCTTGCAGGCCCGTTTTGGGCCCCTGCTAGGCAGGGGCCTTTTCAAAATTTTTCCCACTAACAAACATTTTACCCCAAACCCCAAATTTTTTAAAGCCCCAAAAAAAAACAAAACTCCGATGTTTCCCAAATCCCTCCTCAAATCCAACCCCTCCCCATATGTAATTTTTCCAACCAAATTTTAAAAATACCCAAAATTCCCAGCCTCAATAACCCAAAAAAGGGTTTGAACCTTTTCCCCTCAAAAAACTACCCTATTTTCCCAAAACCCAAAACTTTCCTATGTCCCCTTTTTAAAACTAAACTTATCCCAATTTAAATCCATTACTGCGGGGTTTTCTCTTGGGGGAGATATCCCTTTAAGGGCCTTGTTTTAAAATCCCCTTTTTTAATACCTATCTTCCACTTTTAACTTCGATCAGGTTTTCCCCTCTTCTTCGTCTAACCCAAATGAAAAGTAACTTAAGGGGTCTTCAATCTTTCTTCATAAGGAAGATTTTTAATGCAAGATTTAGGGCAAACCTACGCCCCGAATGTTTTTTAAAAAGAATTTAAAGGGCCAAAATTTTGTAATAGGAGACCAAATTGAGCTGCATTTAAACTAGGTGGGGGCCTTTAAATGAGGGATAAAGCTGCGTAGACCTCTGGGCTTCTGGCTTTTCACTTTTGATTTTAAAAACCCAGTAAAAGTATTTGCCTTTTTACGTTTCCTTAGGGGATTGCTGTCTTGGTTTTTAAAGGGTTTCTGCTTAAACCCTAAACCCCCCAAAACCTTTTCGCCAAAACTTTATGGGTAAGTTCTACATTATTTTAATTATAAGTGCCCAGGGTTTTAGGGCACTCCCGAGCTTCAGAACCTTGCATTTATCCACAATTTAAAATGCATCTGCCACTTTCTGACCAAAAGTAGAGTTTGTCTAAACCTCCTGAAGTTTTCCCCAACATCTTTCCCCTTTTAACAATTATCCTACCTATCTTCGTTTTTCATCGGGCGAATTTGCTCATTTCCCCTAGCAATTCCTTTTTTCAAGACCCTTGATATTATTTTTAAAAACAACGGGGGGGCCCAAAACTTTATCCCTGTGGAAAAGCCACTTGTTTTCTGATCCCCCCCTGGATTTAACCCCATTTATGGGTCACTCTTGTTCCTGTCGGGGACCCTGATCGATCCCCGAGAGCACCCCCCCCCAATGCCCAAAACCCGCTACTTTCTTTAACAAATCTTTGGTGGGAACTCTAAACAAATTTCCTTTTTCTAAAATCTAAGTAAACAATATCAAATTTTTTTATCGGGGGTCAACCGCCTTTAAAGCTTTACTGAAAAAAGTTAATAAATTAGTTTTAGGGCCCAAAACCGGCCTCTTGTGAATCCCCTGCTGAGTATCATTAATCAAGCTATGCTTTTTTCGAGGGTGGCTTCCCTTTTAATCTCAGCTTAATTGACTCTAGCCAAAATTGCCTAAAATTGGGTCAGGCTTATTTGGGGGGGGTAATTTGACGGGAACGACTTGTCCCCTGGTTTTTAAAAAAAGGGGAAATTTCATTAGCCCTCTTCCACTATCAGACACTACCCTGTTTTGAAAAGATTTTAAAATTTAAAAAAATTAGTTAATGGTTTTACAGACCCCCCCATTTTTCCCCCCCTTAAGAAAAACCCCCGAAAAAACCTCATCAGGACCCGGTGACTTAAATTTTGGGTTCAAATCGGTTATTCCTTTACAACCATTTTAAATAGTGACTGTGATGTTTTAAAAAATTTATCTTTTTCCCGATCCCAAATATAAAAATTTAAATTAACCGGGAAAATATTAGTGTCTTTTGTGTTTTAAAAAAACCCAGGGGAAAATAATTATTTAAAATCGAGGGACATTTTCCCTTCTCTTTGTCAGTAAAAAGCCCCTAGGTTTTTTTTTAAGGGGACCCCGGGCTTATCTCCCGACTTTTTTTTCTAATTTTCCTGGAAAAAAAATTTTTGGGGTTTGTTTTTTGAAAACCCCGCAACTTTAATTTCATAGTCCCTTTTAGCTTTTTCTTATCCCCTTTTTTTTAAAGTCCCTTTTAATGTCCCAAAATACTGGGTTCATAAGATGGGCCCTCGGGCCCCTTTTATACGCCTATAAAAATTCCCTTTTTTTGGGCCCCAGTAGATATATCACCTTTATTTATCCATTTTGGGCATTTTTTTTTTGAAATTTAAATTTTTCCCAAAAAGGGAAAAAAACGTTCTTTGAGCAGCATGTATTTTGTTCAGAAAACCCGTTTATATTGATAGCTCTCTTGTTACCCCAATCCCAAAAGATGATAAGTGTTTTTTCTAAGCCCCTCGTAAAAACTGCTAAGCGAAAAAACTGGGAAATGTTCGAGTTTCCCCCACTATCATACTTCCATTCAATTTTAAAATTTTTAATTGAATTTTTGGGCCCCTAGCCCCCAGTTTCCCCTGAAAAATTTCAAATTATTAACCCAAAGGGGTTTTATTTTTTTTGCCAAAAAATAAGCAAGGAGGTTATTTCCCCCTAAAGGGATTAACAAGTATTTATCTAACCTATTTTTTAAAAAACACAACGTTTTAGGGCCCGAATAAAATGACTCGGGAGTTTGCTCCACTCATCCCCCAAACTTTTTACAAAACCAGTGCTTTCCTATATCCCTTTTTGAATCAATTTTTTTCCCAAATTGAAAACCCTTTGGGTTTCCCGGGTGGGGTCTCATTGGGTCCAGGGTTAGGGGCCTCATGGGTCCAGGGTGGGGGTTGTCATGGGGCTCCAGCAAAAGGGGGCCTTTGTGGCTTCCGGGTGAGGGGTTCCTCCCCCCCTGGCTCCCCCGGGGGTTGGGTCCAATGGCTCCAGGGTTTAGGGTCTCCAAAGGTCCAGGGTTTAAAGGGTTTTCATGGCCCCCAGCGTAAAAAGGGCCCCCGTGGGTCCCGGGGGAGGGTTTTTCATGGGCCCGGTGGGGCCCGGGGGCAAAGCTCCCGGGTTCAAAACCCCGGGGGGGCCCGGGGGGCGAATTTTCCCCGGGTGGAAACATTTCGAACGTTCCCTTACCCCCTGGGGGTCCTGTTCACCTAGCAAACAAATGGTACCTGGGGGTCAGTCGGGCTTGGGGTGGGTCGCATCCGGGGGGGCAAGGGTTAAGGAAACCCCCAAAGGAAAAAAAGTTTGACAGTCCCCGGGTGACCCCAAATGGACCTTTTTTTGGGTTTATTTCCCGGGTGGCTAAACCCTCCCGGGGGTTAAAAAACCGAACGAAATCTTATCTTAACTCTTTTTCTTTAAAGGCTTTCCCGGGTTAGGGTCTCATGGCCCAGGGTGAGGGTCTCCCTGGCTCCCGGGGTTTAGGGGGCCCATGGGTTTAAGGGTTTAGGTTGTCATGGCCCCAGCGTAATGGTCCCCGTGGTCCAGGGTTAGGGTCTCAAAGGCTCCAGGGTGAGGGTTTTCATGGCTCCAGGGGGAGGGGGGCTCATGGGTCCAGGGGAGGTTTTCCATGGCTCCCCGCGTTAAAAGGGGCCCCGTGGCTCCAGGGTGAGGGGTCTCATGGCTCCCCCGGGGGAAGGCCTCGGGGGGGGGGTCCAAGGGGAGGGTTGGGCATGGCTCCCCCGGGTGAGGGGGCTGAGGGTCCAGGGTGAGGGTTCATTTGGTTTTCCCGGGGATTTTTCATGGGCTCCAGGGGGAGGGGGGCTCCTGGCTCCAAAGGGGGAGGGGTTTTCATGGCTCTAGGGGGGAGGGGGCTCAGGCTCCAGGGTGAGGGGGTTCCCTGGCTCCAGGGTGAGGGGGTTTTAAAGGCTCCAGGGTGAGGGGGTTTTTCATGGGTCCAGGGTGAGGGGGGGCCCCCCATGGTTCCGGGTGGGGGTTTTTCATGGCTCCCGGGTGAGGGTCTCCCTGGCTCCGGGTTTAGGGTCTCATGGGCTCCAGATGAGGGTCTCATTGGGTCCAAAGGGGAGGGGTTCCCCATGGTCCAAAGGGGGAGGGGCTCATGGCCCCAGGGGGGAGGGGGGCCATGGGGTCCCGGGGGAGGGGTCTTTATGGCTTCCCCGGGTGAGGGTTTTCATTGGGTGCGGGGTTTAGGGTTTTCAGGCTCCAGGGTGAGGGTCTCATGGCTCCAGGGGGAGGGTCTTATGGGGTCCAAAGGTGAGGGTCTCATGGCTCCAGGGGGAAGGGGTTTTCCTGGCTCCAGGGTGAGGGGTTCATGGCTCCAGGGTGAGGGGCCCCATGGCTCCAGGGTTTTAGGGGCCCCCATGGGGTTTCCGGGGGATGGGGGCTCAAAGGCTCCAGTTTTGAGGGTCTCATGGCCCGCAGGATGAGGGGCTCATGGCTCCAGGGGAGGGTCTCATGGCTCCAGGGTAGGGGCTCATGGCTCCAAGGGAGGGGCTCATGGCTCCAGGGTAAGGGGTTTCATGGCTTTCCCGGGTGAGGGTCTTTATGGCTCCAGGGTGAGGGTCTCAAAGGGTCCGGTGAGGGTCCCCATGGGCTCCAGGGTGAGGGGGCTCATGGCTCCAGGGTGAGGGTCAAAAAGAACATAAAACATAAAAAAAAAAGGGGGGCTTGCTACCTCTTTCAGCTCATAAGATGCCATCCCCACGAGCCCCTTTTTGGGCGGGGCAGATGGCAGCCAGAGGCCCCAGCTTCTCCCTACGAGGGCCCCGTGAGGGCGGGGGGAAAGTGGGTTGGGCCGGGGGGCATTTTTGGGCCCAAAGTTTAGGGGGGGACTTGACCTCCTCCCCTGGGAGACTTAAAGGGCCCCGAGGAAACTCCCCAGTAGGGGGCCAAGGGCCCCGGGGCACCACTACTTGGAAAAAACCCGGGGGGGCCCGGGGGAATACTGGCGAATAAAAAAAAAAAAAAAAAGGGAACCCCTGCAACAGGCCCCCAAAATGACCCATGCGGGGGCAGGGGCCATGTCCCCCACGGATTTAAAACGATGACCCTCCCCCCGATTTTTCCCCAAAGACCCACCCAGTCCCGATTTATCCCCCCCTCCAAAGGGTGGAAACACTGCACCAGACCCCCGGGCCCCCCCCGCTAGTCAGGGCCCCAAATCACACCCACCCACCCCCCCACTCAAAGTATTTATCTAACCTATTTTTTAAAAAAATACACAAAAATTTTTGGGCCCGAATAAAAATTACTCGGGAGTTTCCTCCACTCAACCCCCAAACCCCATTACAAAACCAATGCTTTCCTATATTTCCCTTTTTGAAAACGAATTTTTTTCCCAAAATTTAAACCCTGGCTCCGGGTGAGGGGGTTTTATGGGGTCCGGGGGGGGAAGGGGGCTCCCTGGCTCCCCGGGGGAGGGTTTTCATGGCTCCAGGGGAGGGGGGCTCATGGTACAGGGGGGAGGTTGCCATGGCCCCCAGGGGGAGGGGCTCTGGCTCCAGGGTTTAGGGGCTTCCCTGGTCCAGGGTGAGGGGGTTTTCAAGGGTCCGGTAAGGGCCCCGTGGGTCCGGGGTTTAGGGTCCCCCATGGCCCAGGGTTTTAGGGGTTTTCAAAGGCTCCAGGGTTTTGATGTCATGGCTCCAGGGTTTAGGGTCTCGTGGGTCCCCCGGGGAGGGCCATGGCTCCAGGGTGAGGGGCCCTTTATTGGGTCCCAAAAGGTTTAGGGGGTCATGGCTCCAGCGTTTGGGTCCGTGGCTCCAGGGTGAGGGTCTTTATGGCTCCAGGGTGAGGGGCTCATGGCCCCCCGGGTGAGGGTTTTTTGCTCCAGGGTTTAAAGGGCATTTTTTCCCCGTGTTTAGGGTCTCATGGTTGAGGGTGAGGGGTTCATGGTTCCGAGTGTGGGCCCGTTATGGGGTCCCGGGTGAGGGTCTCAATTGGGGGGGTCCCCGGGTTAGGGTCTCATGGCTCGAGGGTTAGGGGGTTTATTGCCCCAGGGGGAGGTCATGGCTCCAGGGTTAGGGGTTTTCCTGGCTTAGGGTGAGGGGGCTATGGTTCCAGGTGGGGTTTTTCATGGCTCCAAAGGGGAAAGGGGCCCCTGGCCCCAGGGGGGGGGGTCCCATGGCCGGTGGGGTCTTAAATGGCTTCCCCCGGGGGGGTTCCATTCCCCCCGGGTGGAAAGGGCCCCCCTTCATGGCCTCCCAGGGTGAGGGGTTTTCATGGTTGGGTGGGGGGGCCGTTGGCCCTTGAGGGTGAGGGTGTTTTTCTTGGGTTTCCGGGTGGTGGCCCCCCGTGGGAAAAAAAGGCTTTTTTACCCAGGGTAGGGGGGCTCATGGCTCCAGGGTGAAGGGGGCCCATTTGGGTCCAGGTTTTAGGGGCCCCATGGCTCCAGGGGGAAGGGGTTTTAAAGGCTCCCAAGCTAAGATCTGGCTAAAAAAGGGGCCCCTCCCGGGAGGGCCCCTTTTGGGCCCCTTACTAGGCTCCTTTCAAAATTTTTCCCCTAACCCCAATTTTGGCCCAAACCCATGCCCAAATTTTCCCCCAAGGGCAAAGGGTCCGGGGTGGGGGCCCGTTTCCCTTTTTAAATTTCCCAAACCCCTCCCATAGGGGACTTATCCCCTAAAATTTAAATACCCGGTCCAGGGTATCCCAACTAGGTAGTTTTTCACTCCCTAATCCCATTTCCAAACTATTTCCAGGGGTTTTCTAAAACTAATTATCCCAAATTTAATCCCATTACTGGGGTTTCTCTCCGGGAGGGGGTTATCCCCCAAGGGGGGGGTTAAAATTTCCCCTTTTTTTAAAACCCCTATCTTCCCTTATTCACTTCGATAGGGGCTCCCCTCCCTTCTTTTTTTCTCCCGGGGGAAGGGGCTTAAGGTCCTTAATCTTTCTTTTTTAAGGGGTTTCTAAGGGGGGGGGTTTATTTAGGGGCTCCTCCGGGTTTAAGGGTTTTCCAAGGGGGGGGTTTATGGTCCTTTGGGGTTATGGGCCCGGAATTTAGGGCTAATCTGGGGGAGGGCCCTTACCCCCAGGGTGATAAAGGGTCCAAAATAGGGCCCCTGGCTTCCTAAGGGGTTCACTTCCTTTATTAAAACCCAGGGGAATGTATTTCCTTATTCTTGCTTAAGGGGAGGGGGCTTGGTTTAAGGTTGGGTGCCTTCCATAACCAACCCAAAGGGGCCTTTTCCGGAATTTTGGTATTTGGGTAAGGGGGTAAATTTTTAATTTAAGGCTTAGGGGTTATGGCCCCTTGGGGGAACCGGGCTTAGGGGGGGCCTTCATTTTCCAAATTGGCTTGATCTTCCATTTTATGGCCCAAAGGGTGAGGTTTCCCCTTCCAATGAAGGGGGCCCCATCTCCCGGGGGATTCAAATTTCCTAAAAATAAATTTTTGGCAAAGGGAAGGAAATCACAGCCAATTCCCATCAAGAATTCCCTTACAAAAAATTTTTCCCCCCCAAACCCCAAACATTTGGAAAACCCCCTTTTAAAGCCCCACCCGGGGAAAAAACCCCCAAAAAAATTTTTTCCCCCTGGGGGGGGGGAAAAAAAAACCCCCCCTTTTTTTCCCCCCCCTTTTTTTTAACCCCCCCCAAAAACCCCCAAAAAAAATTTTTTTTGGGGGGTTAGGGGGGGGGGGGAAAAAAATTTTTGGGGGGGGGAAAAAACCCCGGGTGGGGTTTTTCCCCAATTTTTTTCCCCCTTTTTTTCCCCCCAAAAAAAATTTTTTTTTTTTTTTTTTCCCGGTTGGGGAGGTTTTGGGGGGGGGGGGGGGGCCCCCCCGGGGGGGGGGGGTTTTTTTTTGGGGGGGGCCCCCCCGGGGGGGGGTTTTCTAATTATTAACTTATAAGTGCTGGGGTTATAGACACTCCCGAGCTTCAGAACCTTCATTTACCCACATTAACGCATCTGCCACTTTTTGAAAAGAGTAGAGTTTGCTAAATCCTCCGAAGTTCCTAACATCTACATTGAATCAATTATCCTCCCTATTTTCGTGTCATCGCGAATTTGCTAAATATCACTAGCAATTCCTTTCACAAGATCATTAAATTAATTAAAACAACAGGGGCCCCAAGACGATCCCTGGGGAACGCCACTTGTTATGATCCCCACTCGGTTTTAACCCCTTTAGGTCACTCCTGCTTCCTGTCTGTGAGCCATGCCCCGACCCACGAGAGCACCCCCCCCCCAATCCCATGAGCGCTACTTTCTTAAACAGTCTTTGGTGCGGACTCACAAATGCCTTATAAAATCTAAGTAAACAATATCAATTCTTTATCGTGGTCAACAGCCCAAAAGCTTTACGAAAAAGTTAAATAAATTAGTTAAAAAACCCCGGCCTTTTTGTGAATCCATGCTGATATCATTAATCAAGCATGCTTTCGAGAGGGTTTTAAAATCTCACTTAATTGACTCTAGCAACTTGCCTAAAAATTGAGGTCGGTTATTGGGGCGGTAATTTGACGGTAACGATTTTCCCCCCTTTTTTAAAAATAGGAATTATTAGCCATTTTCCCACTACGACATACCCCTTTTTTAAAGAGATAAATTAAAAATATTATTAAGGGTTCAAGACTTCCTTTTTGCTTCCTTAAAACCCCTTGAAAAAACCTCATCAGGCCCCGGGGTGACTTTTTTTGCTTCAGTCGGTCTATCTCTTCAAAACCATTTCACTATGACTGTGATTTTACAAAATTTTTTTCTTCTGATCCCTATAAAAATTAATTCCCGGGATATTATTAGTGTCTTCCTTTAAAAAAAAGAGAAAATAAATTTTTTAAAATCGAGCACATTTCATTTCTTTGTCAGTAAGAAGCCCATAGTTTTTTTTAGGGGACCTATCTTATCTCTGACTTTTGTTTATATACCTGGAAAAAAAAATTTTGGATTATTTTAGAATCCCTACAACTTTAATTTTTAGTCCTTTTGCTTTTTACCCTTTTTAAAGTCCCTTTAATGTCAATAACTGATTATAAAAGACCCTCGCCTCTTTTTATACCCATAAATTCCTTTCTTTTGCCCATTTGATATTTCAGCCTTTTTCTCCATTTTTGGGTATTTCTATTTTATTTTAATTTCCTTATAAGGGGTAAAGTTCTTTGAGCAGCATGTATTTTGGGTTTAGAAAACTGTCATATTGATAGCTCTCTTTGTTCCCCCCTCAACAGATGATAAGTGTTCCTAAGCCCCCGTAATCGGCTAAACGAAATCTGGCTGTTACTGAGTTATCCCACTAACATATTCCATTCAATTCTAAATGTAATTGATTTGTGGGCGCTAGCACCAGTTCCCCTGAAACTTTTAAATTTTTAAAAAGGGGGTTCATTGTTTTCAAACTAAATCAAGCAGGGTTTTTTCCCCCCGTAGGTATTTACATGTATTTATCTAACCTATTTTTAAAAACTACACAAAACGTTTCAGCCTGAATAAACTGTACTTCGGGAGTTTGCTCCACTCATTCCACAACTCTTTTACAAAACCAGTGCTTTCATATATCCTTTCTGAATCTGGAATTTTTCCAACTGAAAACCTTGGCTCACAGGGTGACGGGTCTCTGGCCAGTGTGAGGGCTCTGGCTACAGGGGTGAGGTTGTCATGGCTCCAGCATAAGGGGTACTCGTGGCTCCAGGGTGAGGGTCTCATGGTCCAGGGTCTCAGGGTTCTCATGGCTCCAGGGTGAGGGTCTCATTGGCTCCAGGGGTGAGGTTGCATTGGCTAAAGCGTAAGGGTCTCGTGGGCTCCAGGGTGAGGGTCTCATGGCTCCAGGGTTAGGGTCTCATGGCTCCAGGGTGAGGGTCTCATGGCTCCAGGTTGAGGGGCCTCATGGCTCCAGGGTGAGGTTGTCATGGCTCCAGCGTAAATGTCTCGTTCCCTGATAGGCTTCACCTCCATGTGCTCCAGGGTGAGGGTCTCATGGCTTCCAGGTGAGGGTCTCATGGCTCAGGGTGGGGGTCTTCTCAATGGCTCCAGGGTGAGGGTCATAAGAAGATAAGAACATAAGAAAGAAGGGGAGCTTGCTACCATCTGCAGCTCATAAGACTGCCATCCCCACGAGCCCTTTTAGGGCGGGGCAGGAATGGCAGACCAGAGGCATAGCTTCTCCTTACAAGCCCGTGAGGGGGGGAATGTGGCTAGGCCTGGGAAGGTTGGTCCAAAGATGAGGGGGTACTTGTACCCTCCTCCAATGCGAGACTTAAGTCTCGAGACATCCCAGATAGGAGCCAAGGCCGGGTCACCACTACTTGGAAAAGACCCGGGCCGGGAGAATACTGGCGAATAAAAAAAAAAAAAAGAAGGAACACTGCAAAAGGCCGCCTAATGACCCAATGCCGAGCAGAGTCCATGTCCCCCAGGATTACACCGATGACCCTCCCCCCGATTAGCCCAATGGACACCCCACCCAGTCTGATGTCTCCATCAAGGATGGAGCACTGCACCAGACCCAGCGGCCCCAGCTAGTCAGGTCCAACTCACACCCACCCACACCCACTCATGTATTTATCTAACCTATTTTTAAAACTACACAACGTTTTAGCCTGAATAACTGTACTCGGGAGTTTCCTCCACTCATCCACAACTCTATTACAAAACCAGTGCTTTCCTATATCCTTTCTGAATCTGAATTTTTCCAACTTGAAACCATGGCTCCAGGGTGAGGGTCTCATGGCTCCAGGGTGAGGGGTCTCGTGGCTCCAGGGTGAGGGTCTCATGGCTCCAGGGTGAGGGGTCTCATGGCTACAGGGTGAGGTTGCCATGGCTCCAGGGTGAGGGTCTCGTGGCTCCAGGGTGAGGGTCTCATGGCTCCAGGGTGAGGTTGTCATGGCTCCAGCGTAAGGGTCTCGTGGCTCCAGGGTGAGGGTCTCATGGCTCCAGGGTGAGGGGTCTCATGGCTCCAGGGTGAGGTTGTCATGGCTCCAGGGTGAGGGTCTCGTGGCTCCAGGGTGAGGGTCTCATGGCTCCAGGGTGAGGGGCGTCATGGCTCCAGGGTGAGGTTGTCATGGCTCCAGCGTAAGGGTCTCGTGGCTCCAGGGTGAGGGTCTCATGGCTCCAGGGTGAGGGTCTCATGGCTCCAGGGTGAGGGTCTCGTTGCTCCAGGGTGAGGTCATGGCTCCAGTGTGAGGGTCTCATGGCTCCAGGGTGAGGGTCTCATGGCTCCAGGGTGAGGGTCTCGTGGCTTGAGGGTGAGGGGTCTCATGGTTCCAGAGTGTGGCTGTCATGGCTCCAGGGTGAGGGGTCTCATGGCTCCAGGGTGAGGGTCCCATGGCTCCAGGATGAGGGTCTCATGGCTCCAGGGTGAGGGTCTCATGGCTGCAGGATGAACATAAGATCATAAGAACATAAGAAAGGAGGAACACTGCAGCAGGCCTGTTGGCCCATACTAGGCAGGTCCTTTACAATTTATCCCACTAACAAACATTTGACCAACCCAATTTTCAATGCCACCCAAGAAACAAACTCCGATGTGCAAGTCCCTCTCAAATCCAACCCCTCCCAAATCCAACCCCTCCCACTCATGTACTTATCCAACCTAAATTTGAAACTACCCAAAGTCCTAGCCTCAATAACCCAACTAGGTAGACTGTTCCACTCATCAACTACCCTATTTCCAAACCAATACTTTCCTATGTCCTTTCTAAATCTAAACTTATCTAATTTAAATCCATTACTGCGGGTTCTCTCTTGGAGAGATATCCTCAAGACTTTGTTAATATCCCCTTTATTAATACCTATCTTCCACTTATACACTTCGATCAGGTCTCCCCTCATTCTTCGTCTAACAAGTGAATGTAACTTAAGAGTCTTCAATCTTTCTTCATAAGGAAGATTTCTAATGCTATGTATTAATTTAGTCATCCTACGCTGAATGTTTTCTAACGAATTTATGTCCATTCTGTAATATGGAGACCAGAATTGAGCTGCATAATCTAGGTGAGGCCTTACTAATGATGTATAAAGCTGCAGTATGACCTCTGGACTTCTGTTGCTTACACTTCTTGATATAAATCCCAGTAATCTATTTGCCTTATTACGTACGCTTAGGCATTGCTGTTTTAGAAAGACACGTAAGCAAACACTATAACATATTTATTAGAAAACGTTTCGGTCCTGGGACCTTGATCACTTCTAACATACAGAGGTAGAAAGACATTATATATATAGGCGGAGAGTGAGATATGACGCACGTGACCTGAGGAATGTCATAAGAACATAAGAATGGAGGAACACTGTAGAAGGCCTACTGGCCCATGCGAGGCAGGTCCTTATCAAAACAACCTCTGCCTATGATGAGGAGGGGTAGACTATGAAATCATGTGACTCCTGTGTTGTTGGGTTGGTGCTGCTTAAGTATCATGTATGCCAATGTTTTTGAAATTTTGTAGTTTCCAGTGTTGCGTTCTGTAGTGTCGGTGACGGTGATTAGTGAGGCTTCTAGGCACCGTCGGCGTCTGAGGTCTGGTTCGGTGAGAACAAGTTGTGCCTCGTTCCAGTTCATCAAATGCCCCGTGGAGTCTCTGTGGAGGACACAGGCGTACCTTACATCGTCTCTGTTAGAGGCATTTCGATGCTCATTCAGGCGGACTGCAAGATCTCTGCCTGTCTCGCCTACATATTTCTTGGGACAAGAACCCACAGGGGATAGTGTAGACGCCTGCTGTAGAAGTTAGAGGTGTGGGGCTGCGTTTAGTAGTGAGTCTTTGATAGAGGATGTGTTTATGGTGGAAACGTTGATGTTACTCATAGCAAGTGCCCGGCGAGTATTCGTGGCAACACCGCCACATGGGAGTACTATGAACTGTTTAGGGGGCTGTTCCATGGGCGGTTTGTTGAGGATAGCTTGTGCCTTGAGTCTGCAATCTCGGATGAAGAAAGATGGGAACTGAAGACGTGTAAAGGCTTGTGTTATGTAAGTGCATTCTTCTTCTAGAAAACAAGGGCTGGAGATGCGAAGAGCTCTCAAGAAGAAGCCAATGAGGACTCCTCTTCTTAGTGCGGGTATCTTGGTGTGAATAAAAGTGTATTAGATCGTCCTTGTGGTAGGTTTTCTATACACTTTGAAGAGAAGTTTGTCACTGTCGGGAGATCTGCACAGTAGAACGTCGAGGAAAGGAAGTTTGCCATCATTTTCGAGTTCAAGTGTAAACTTTATTGATGGTTCAACTGCATTGATCTTGTTGAGAAGGGCCTGGATATTGAGACGTCTCGGATAGAAAACCAATATATCATCAACGTATCTTAGCCAGGTAACGGTGTTGGGAATAAGGGTGCTGAATTTCTCTGTCTCCAAGTTTTCCATGAAGAGGTTGGCAAGCACAGCACTGAGCGGGCTGCCCATTGCCATCCCAAAGCATTGTTTGTAACAGTTGTCCTGATACTTGAAGAAGTTGAAATTAACACACAGTTCCACTAGATTGATGAAATCTAGAAGAGGTAAAGGGAGGTTGTGTTTTCAGTGAGCCTCTGTCTCAGAATGTTGATTGCAGCGTCAGTAGGAACGTTGGTAAAGAGGGCTGTGACATCGAAGGAAGCCATGCTTTTGTTTTTGACATTCAGGTTGGAAATTCGGGAGAGAAGGTCACCTGAGTGTTTGAGGTGGGCTTGACTGATAGTGCCCAGAAGCGCTGAAAGGTATTTGGCAAGGTGGCCGGCTAGTCTGTGTGGTGCACTCCCTATGCCCGAAGTGATAGGCCATAGTGGGATGCCAGGTTTGTGTGTCTTAGGAAGGCCATACAGGCGTGCTGGTTTCGGTTGACCTGGTAAAAGTTTAAGTAGTTTTTTGCCTTGTTCTGATTTTCGTAAGATGCTACGAGCCTTTTGAAGGAAAGTCTGGGTACTCTGAAGTAGCACTGATTCCGATACAGGCTGGTATGTGCTGGCATCGTTGAGAAGATTTAAGACTTTATTGTTGTAGTCGACAGTGTTGAGTAACACCACACCACCTCCTTTGTCAGCGGTTGTAATGACGATATCATCGTTGTTGGCCAAGTTCCTGAGTGCTTGGATGTATCTTCTGGGAATGACCGGTCTTGAAGGCTCAGTAGCTGCAGCAGTGATGTATTCCTGGACAAAGCCTTATGAAACTCGGAGTCTCCAAAAGGTTGGTTTCTTGGTTACCATATCCACCAGATTATGTTTCTTGTTGATGCCAGTAGTAAACTTGAGCCCTAGGCTGAGGGCTTCTGTCTCGGTGACGGTTACTGTATAGGAAGATAAGTTATTTATGATTTCTGGTCGTCCCATTTCGCTCCATTTGCTGTGGGAACACAGGTCTTGTAGTTTTCGTGATAGCTTCAATTTCTGTTGGATGTTGGCAGTGGTAACTTGGCTGAGTATATATTCTGCAGTCCTTCTGTCAGGAGTAGGAAGTGAGGCACGAATCTGAGCGGCACGTAATGAGGCCTCCTTCTGAGCATGTCGCAGTTCATCAGAGCTTTCTCTAAGGTAGGCGTAAACAGCAGGAGAGAAAGGGTGTCTAGATGTGGTCAGTTGTCGAGGAGTGGACCGTGGTATCACCATCTCAGCAATACAGCCCTTGTTTTCTAGAAGAAGAATGCACTTACATAACACAAGCCTTTACACGTCTTCAGTTCCCATCTTTCTTCATCCGAGATTGCAGACTCAAGGCACAAGCTATCCTCAACAAACCGCCCATGGAACAGCCCCCTAAACAGTTCATAGTACTCCCATGTGGTGGTGTTGCCACGAATACTCGCCGGGCACTTGCTATGAGTAACATCAACGTTTCCACCATAAACACATCCTCTATCAAAGACCTCACTACTAAACGCAGCCCCACACCTCTAACTTCTACAGCAGGCGTCTACACTATCCCCTGTGGGTTCTGTCCCAAGAAATATGTAGGCGAGACAGGCAGAGATCTTGCAGTCCGCCTGAATGAGCATCGAAATGCCCTAACAGAGACGATGTAAGGTACGCCTGTGTCCTCCACAGAGACTCCACGGGGCATTTGATGAACTGGAACGAGGCACAACTTGTTTCTCACCGAACCAGACTCAGACGCCGACGGTGCCTAGAAGCCTCACTAATCACCGTCACCGACACTATAGAACGCAACACTGGAAACTACAAAATTTCAAAAACATTGGCATACATGATACTTAAGCAGCACCAACCCAACAACACAGGAGTCACATGATTTCAT
This sequence comes from Cherax quadricarinatus, assembly GCF_026875155.1. Lineage (NCBI taxonomy): Eukaryota > Metazoa > Arthropoda > Malacostraca > Decapoda > Parastacidae > Cherax > Cherax quadricarinatus. Next base: position 27,172,088 of record NC_069478.1, read on the forward strand.
CGTCTACCCCTCCTCATCATAGGCAGAGGTTGTTTTGATAAGGACCTGCCTCGCATGGGCCAGTAGGCCTTCTACAGTGTTCCTCCATTCTAATGTTCTTATGACATTCCTCAGGTCATGTGCGTCATATCTCACTCTCCGCCTATATATATAATGTCTTTCTACCTCTGTATGTTAGAAGTGATCAAGGTCCCAGGACCGAAACGTTTTCTAATAAATATGTTATAGTGTTTGCTTACGTGTCTTTCTAAACCAACTTGTTGGTATTTATTACCAAGGTTTATACCAGGCATTGCTGTCTTGGTTTAAGGTTGCTGCTTACCATAACCCCCAAGTCCTTTTTGCAATCTGTATGGCTAAGTTCTACATTATTTAACTTATAAGTTCTAGGGTTATGGACACTCCCGAGCTTCAGAACCTTGCATTTATCTACATTGAACTGCATCTGCCACTTTTCTGACCAAGAGTAGAGTTTGTCTAAATCCTCCTGAAGTTCCCTAACATCTACGTTTGAATCAATTATCCTACCTATCTTCGTGTCATCAGCGAATTTGCTCATATCACTAGTAATTCCTTCATCAAGATCATTGATATATATTATAAACAACAACGGGCCCAAGACTGATCCCTGTGGAATGCCACTTGTTACTGATCCCCACTCGGATTTAACCCCATTTATGGACACTCTCTGCTTCCTGTCTGTGAGCCATGATTCGATCCACGAGAGCACCCTTCCCCCAATGCCATGAGCTGCTACTTTTCTCAACAGTCTTTGGTGCGGAACTCTATCAAATGCCTTACTAAAATCTAAGTAAACAATATC
>NC_069478.1:27173410-27227700 GCF_026875155.1 Cherax quadricarinatus
AGCCATGAGACCTTCCCCCGGGGACCCATGACCTCACCTGAGCAAACAACCCCTACCTGGAGCCATGAACCTCCCCCTGGACCCATGGCCCTCACCCTGGAGCCAGAGCCCCCTTTCCCTGGAGCCTGAACCCCCTCCCCCTTTGGGCCATGAGGCCCCTAACCGGAGCCATGAGCCCTCACCCGGGGGGAGCCAGAGGCCCCCTCCCCCTTTTAGCCATGAAAACCCTTCCCGGGAGCCTTGAGCCCTCCCCTGGAGCCTGAGACCCTCACCCTGGGGGGACGAGAATTTTAAAACGTGGAGCCCTTGCCCCCCACCCGGGGCCCATGACCCCTATGGAGAAAAGGATATAAAGATAAATAAATGGGTGAGAAATGGAGTGGACCTACACTGGGCCCGGTTTCTGGGCGGGGCCCCACCCTAAAGTTGAGGTCAACCCGGGGGAAAGCCAAGGGGGATCACCTCGGGCTGGACCCTCCCCTGGAGCCAGAAGACCCACTGGACCCATAAACCCCCTCCCCTGGAGAATGAGGCCCCTCACCCTGGGCATGAGACCCCCCCTGGAGCCAGGGTTTAAATTTGGGAAAAATTCGTTCAAAAAGGGAAAAGGGAAAAAAAAGGGTTTTGAAATAGAGTTGTGGATGGTGGAAAAAACCCCCGAGTACAGTTTATTCAGGCTAAAACGTTGTGTAGTTTTAAAAAGGTTAGAAAAATACATGAGGGGGTGTGGGCTTGCCCAAACCCTTTGGACGCGACCCTACTTCCCTAGTGGCAGGCCCCAACTGTGATCACTCCCCCTGCTTCAACTCATTCCCGCGTATAAAAGCCCCTCTCTGGCCCATGTAACTTCCTCAAAGTGATGGACGAACAATCCATTCCGGGTTGAGGGACTGATTACCTTGAATTTACTCCATTACCCATTTTATTTTGTTTGGGGACTGATGAGCCACTGTGTGGCAAAAACTTTCATCAATAAGATTCCCATGTGTTCTAAATGTCTCAATTCTTCAACTAGTGGGGTGCTGGGTTGGTGCAGTGCTCCATCCTGGTGGGGATCAGACTGGGTGGGTCATTGGGCTAATCGGGGGGGAGGGCACGGTCTAAGGGGGGGACATGGACCTGCCCCCCGCATGGTCAGTGGCCTGTTTTCAGTGTTCCCCCTTTTTATGTTTTAGGTTTTATGACCCTCACCCTGGAGCCCCCTGAGACCCCCACCCCGGGGGCCATGGACCCTCATCCTGCGCCCTGGACCCTACCCTGGAGCCTGAGCCTCATCCCGGAGCCATGGGACTCTACCCTGGAGCCCTGAGACCCCCCACCCGGAGCCATGACAGCCACCTCTGGAACCCTGGCCCTCACCCTCAAGCCCTGAGACCTCCCCTGGGCCATGAGACCTATCCTGCAGCTTAGACCCCCCCCTGGGGCCTGAGGGGCTTCATCCCGGGGCCATGGGACCCTCACCTGGGGCATGAGACCCCCCACCCTGGGCCATGACAGCCACACCTGGACCATGGACCCTCACCCTCAAATAAGGAAACACTCGTGAAATAATCTGGGAGATCATGAAGAGCTTGGCGCAGATGATCACAAATCCATCACCTTTAGCATTAATTGGAGAATGCAAGAATTAATGATAATACAGTAAAAAATCCCCGATTTCGTTTCTGCCGATTTAATGGACTTAGGTTTAATTTTTATTTTCTTTTTATATATCCAAATCTGTCTAATCCTTGATTGGGGTTATCTAGCTAATGATTTTATTGACGATAATCATACTTATGAATATGAAGGGATCTGCTTTTATGATTGTTTTCTTAATTAATGTACACAGTGCCAGTAGTATATTACATTTCCCCAGAGAGAAATTAGGTCTATTAATAACGATCCCAATGGGTTAACAGGAGGGCTAAAGCCATCTTTAGGGGAGAAAAGGGGAATTGTGTATAGGCGCATCAGAAGAGGAGAGGTTAACCTTATGACCAATATGTTCGCTTAAAAGAGAAGTAAAAAAAAGGCGATTAGGAAAGGCTAAAATGTGACTATGAAATTGAGTCGCTAATGAATCAAAGACTAATCCAAAGGGGTCTTTCAAGTGTATAGGACGAAGGTGATAGGGTAAAAGTAGGACCTATGAAATTCTGGGATATGGACAGCATGACGGAATAATGAACTGGAAATGTGTTCCTGATTTAATGACTATTTTTTGTCAGTTTTTACACAGGAAGTTGTAAATGAGATTCCAGTAATTAACAATTATTTAGTTCCTATGAATTTAGTTAACTAATATTACTGTCACGGGACATGGTATTAAACAGATAGACAAAACTGAAAAACAATAAAGTCCCGTGGACCCGATGAGTTGTTTTTCAAGGGTACTTAAGAATGCAAGATGGAGCTTAGTCAGCCATTAACGAGTGGTTTCAATTGCGTCCGTCCTTACCAGTTTTGTGCCAGAGGATGGGAAGATGGCGAATGTGGTTCCTATATTCAAATAGGGGATAGTCCACTCCTTCAAATTACCGTCAATAGCCTGACATCTATAGTGGGGCCAAGTTATTAGAATCAATTATAGCTGACATTATCAGAAGTCACCTTGAAGAGCATAAACTTGATAAATGAATCTCAGCATGGATTCACGAGAGGTCTTTCCTGCTGACAACTTACTGACGTTCTTCAATAGAACATTTGAGGCAGTTGACAGTGATAAGGTATATGATATTGATTATTTGGATTATAGTAAGCCTTCGACAGTGGTACACTCACAAGAGACTCTTAAGAAAAGTGGGCAGCTCATGGTTATAGGAGGTAAGTTCTGAGCATGGATTGAGGCATGGCTTACCAATAGAAAGCGAGAGTTACCATTAATGGAGTGAATCTGAATGGGGATTAGTCACTAGTGGCCATTCCACAAGGATCAGTTTTTAGGCCCTCTCTTGTTCATAATTACATTAATGACCTTGATGAAGGGATTACTAGTGACATGAGTAAGTTTGCTGATGATTCAAAGATAGGCCGTATAATTCCACTTGAGGAGGATATCAATGAACTCCAGGACGATTTGAACAAATTAATGTCTTGGTCTGAGAAATGGCAGATGAAGTTTTTAAAATTTGGGTGGGGATAGTGTAGGTACTTGCCCTGGTAATGAAAATAAACCTCGAAGCTATAATCTAGGTGAAGTAGAGCTTGGGTTTTTCCCATAAGAATGTGAAAAAGACTTGGGAGTCATGGTAAGCAGATAATCAAAGCCAAGACAGCAGTGCCTCGTTGTGCGCAACAAAGCAACAGATTACTTGGGATTTATCTCAAGAAGTTTAAGTAAAACAGAAGTCCAAAAGTTATTTTACAGCTCTATAATACTAGTGAGGCCTCATTTAGATTATGCTGCTCAGTTTGGTCCCTTACTACAGGATGGACATAGACTCATATTAGAGAACACTACAGAGAAGAATGACTAAATGATTTACGTGTAAGGGACCTCCCGTATGAAGATAGACTTATAAGCCTTAAATCTCCTCTCTCTGGTGAGGATATTATTATTATTATAATCAAAAAGAAGGCTAAGCCACAAGGGCTATACAGCCGCTGCAGGGTAGGGAAAGGAAGCAGGGAATTGGATGGCAGAAGGGAGGGGGGATGATCAGCAGGTTACAGGAAAAACAGCGGGGCAGGGGATAGTACGGGGGTAGAGGGTAGCAAGAGATACAAGTAGAAAGGGCTGAAAGTATCAGAATTTGTGAAGTAAGTCAGTCGTTGTCAAAAAAGTCATGAGAGAGTCCGGATATGAAAGGTGGGTCCATTCAGCGAGAAGGGACGGTAAAGCGAGAGCAGCGGGGGCGAAGACGACGACTGAGGTAAATTCTGCGTGTCTGTTTGATAAAGTGGGCAGTTTCACAGAATGTGGCTGACTGAAATGGAGCTTGCAATTCTCACAGAGGAGTCAGCAAGACCCTCTCAGAGATATCCATGAGTTAAGACGAGTATGGCAATGCGAAGGCGGGAGAGAGTAGTCTCCCCAACCTCGACACTGGTGATTAAGAAGACGGCCTAGTAAACCTATACTCGGTTTTTTTAATAGACTGAAGTTTGGTTGGAGCATAGTAGACTCCACGTTTGTTGCCAACGGGTGTGAAGGTGGGAAGATATTACAGCATATAGTCCGAACAAGGAATACTCTATAAGAAATGGTAGGTCATGTACTGATGGACGCGCTGCAGTGTCTGCTGTTCATTGCCCGGTACGTCAAAATTGACCAGGGACCCAACAAAAAAACAATATCTTTACTGTTAGTAAAGATGCGGCGTTTAGCACCAAAGTTGGATACGGGTAGATGACTAAGGGTGAGGTGTGTATCAAATTTTGTATAGCCTGTAAAGCACTAAGGAGTCTGAGTCAACCACAAATGATGACACAGGCTAGTTCAATACGGATAGTGCTGTAAGGATGGCATATAATTCGGACAGTAAAAATACTAGCTGAAGATAGTAAATGCCCTTGTACGACGGCTGTCCGAAACACTGCTGCGAATCCCTACGCCGTCAACAGAAGACTTAGAGCCATCTGTTGTAACAGCCAATGGCATGAGACATGAGAGTGAAAGTGGTCAAGAAAAGAGAGGGGAAGCGACCGTAGACAGTTGGGCCTTTCGAGCAAGGGAAGGGAGAAAGAACAGGACTCGAACAGCTGGTACTTCCCAGGGGGGTAGGGAAAAGTGAGGATGCTACATTGTACATAGAAAGGTGGTAGTTGAAGAGAAGACAAGAGCGAAATGAAGGTGAAGAGGAAGGACGGATGTATGGCAGCGGGCGCGAACAAATAAAGAATGTTACTAAATCAGTGACCATTCTATAAATGGATGGATTGCCGGAAGATCATGAGAGCGTACATAGTAGCGCAGGCAATGGGCATCACGGCGATCGGATAAGGAGGAACGTTTCGCTTCTGATAGAGGCTTTCGACAGGGGAAACAAGAGCGAAAAGCACCAGGCATAAACGTTAATTCCTTGGTGATGAATGGGTTAATTAAGGCTAGAGAGAGTAGCAGGAGATGCCGCTGAATAGATCTGGTCTCCATAATTCAAGTTTCGATAAATTAAGGGTGGAATGTACGGTGAAGGAGGGTTCGACGATCAGCTCCCCACGAAAGATGAGCAAGGGTTTAAGAAGTTCAGCGGTGTGTAACAAGTTGCCCTTCAGAGAGGTAATGTGAGGTTTCCAGGATAACCTACGATCAAAGGAGGAAGGCCAGAAACTTGATGTATCACGTTCAGGATAACGTGAGCCATAGAGGTACAAAAGGATGATCTGAGATGACAGAGCGTTAGTGGAAAAGGGATTTGGTGGGTTTTAGTGCTGGAAAAAGTTAAAACCCACGTGTGGTGGCCCAATTGGAAACACCGGTCGACTGATGCTGGAGAGATACTGTAAGGAGGTGACAGTCAGCGCCAGCTCAGCAATAGCGAAGTCATCAACATAAGAGTGATGACCAAATATTTGATGGAAGACTAGAGGCTCAATCATTAATAGCAAGGAGAAAAAGTGTTGTGCTCAGGGAACACATCCACTCGGGGGACACCTTCAGCTTGGACAAAGTCCGGGGAGACGCACATTATTTAACCCGAACACGGAAATGCCTGTAGTTAAAAAGTTCTTAAGGAAGGTTGGTAGTTTGCCTCGAAGGCCCTAAGGAGTGGGCTTGAGGCCTAATATATTATACCTCCAAGTGTGTTTCATATGCCTTCTCAGGGTCAAAAAATATGGCCATTAACGAGTGGTTATTCGCAAAAGGCATTACGAAACATAACAGTATCCAAGCGCAAGTAAGGGGTCTATGGTAGAAGTCCCTTCGAAAGCATATTGACGAGTGGAGAAGAGGACTGTTGTGTGTGTCTCTAAATACCACATAAACGGTCTATTTACATAGGACGTTCCATTACTTTGCAAACTGCACTGGTAGAGCAATGGACGTTTAGTGGGAGGTTTCATGTCCGTAGTGCCCTGTTTGCGGAAAGGGAGAACAATGGCGGATTTTCCACAGCTGTGGGAACGAACTCCTTGTGACCAATAAGATTGTAAAGGCGTAATAGGACTGCAAGGCTGATCTGATGTAAATGTTGTACCATACGAATTGAATGTCGGTATTTTTTTTTTCGGGCCCCCAGCTGCCGATGATCGACAAGCTGAGAGTGTTGCTCCATTCTTGATGTGGGTAAAAGGCACATTATACTGTTTGCTCTGAGGAAGAAAAGTCCAAGGGTGCTAAACTCTCTGGCAGACTTTGAGGGAAAGAATTGAGGGGCATAGACATAGATGGGAGTTCCTGAGAAATACGGACCAGATGATTGCCAATTTCATTGGCACATCTAGTGGGTTTGCTATATCAACACCGGCAACCGCAGAAAGGAAGCCGGGTCAGGGGAGTATATTTACCACTCAGTTTTCGTACTTTTTTCCTGACTGCACTTCATGAGGAAGCAGAGGTGAATGGTGGAGACATAATCTCGCCAGCAAGTGCGTTTAGCGGTCACGGATGACACGGCGAAGCGATCGCACGCTTCTGTTAAAATCAAGGAGTCGACTCTGGTGGTTCTATGTACGGTACCTGCCCCATGCAGCGCGCTTCAAACGTACTGCACGAGCACAAGCAGGAGACCACCAAGGCACCAATTTTGAGAATGCCTGCCGGAAGTTGGGGTTATAGAATAGAAGCTGCGGTGAAAACGGAGGACTAGAAGAGGTGTAAAAGCTCACGATGGAAGACGAAGAAGGAACCTCTTTAAAACAGTCAGTGTGAGTAAAGGTTCCAATTTGCCCGATTAAATGCCAGCGTGGGGTGAGAAGAGGTGGCGAATATGAGGGGAAATAAGAAATGTTTGGGAAAATGATCATGTCATGTAAGGTCCGGAGAACCTGACAAGTAAAGTCTAATGCGGCGGCAGGAAGAGCAAACTGAGAGATCGATGCAAGAGAGAGTATGAGTCCGAGGATCAAAATGGTGTTGAGTACCTGTATTTTTAAAAATGGAGGGGGTGGGTGGCAGAAAAGCCTCTAACTGAATTCCACGGGAATCACAGTGAGACCCTCCCCAGGAGGAAATGGTGGGCATTTAAAATCACCAAGTAACAGGAATCGGTGCTGGGTAATGCGAAACAAGGGAAGGCAAAATCCGGAATAGATAATGCCCGAGAAGGAGAGGATATAAAGAACCTGAGCGTATACCACCTATGTAAGTGGATACGAGGCTGCTGTGAATGCAGCGAAGTATGACTAAAATAGCTGGATGGTACGGAATATTCAGTGCGGAGAAGGATCGGGCACATTCATTAAGGTCCCATCAGGAAAGGGATCTGAAGAATACAATAAAATTATAGCCTGAGATGTGAGAAAATAACAGCAGTGTTAATTTTGGTTCTGTAAGCAAAACACCAACGGGGTGCCAAACAGGGAGAGTAACATTGAAGCTCACCCCCGATACCCTGAGGCCGGGATTTTCCACTGTTAAAAAGGCCATGTTGGCAATATAAAGATACTTGAAAATCCGCCAGGTAGGTTTCCTCAGGACTAGAGGGTTAGAAAGTACCACATGCGGAGGCCAGTGGAAAATGTTCAAGCAGCGATGGAACGGTCTGCGCTTGTGTTAGAAAGGGTTGCGCAGATGGAGCAGAGGAGAGAAGAAAGAGCGGAAGGTGGATCATGTCCATGAAGGTTTGGTCTCTGCAATATATTCAGAGATTGCTTTTCAAGTGTTTCGGAATGCAAAAGATGTCGTATGGGGAGACAATTTGGGAATGGTAGGGGGGAGGATGAGTGGAAGATTGGAACTTGTATTTGGACAGTACCAAGGTTAGGGGGGGGGCGAAAGGGTGAGAGCGGAACTGGAGAAGCGTGGCAGGGGAAGAAGAGACAGGAACCTGGGTGGTGGCAGAAGAGGAAGAAACTGGGAGGGAACAGGGGAGGAAAGGTACATTACGAGGAGGATGGGTGATGAAACTCTGCACTTGTACTGAGCCAGTGAGAGGGGAAAGAACTAGGGACAGAGACAGGGAGGGTAAAATGAGGAGGTGGAGATGGGTAGGAGGTGTTACCGGACCTTTTTTTGACTTTTGAGAAGTAGAGGGACGATTGGGGAAGAGCCGGGTGTCGTACGAGTTTCGTCGATACTGAGGTTGTAAGAGAAGAACTCGAAGAATGCGAAGATTAGACTGAGGCGTTGAAGTAGGGAGTCTTAGCCGAGGAAGCAAAAAAAGGATTAGATACAGGAGTGATTTGGGATGAGGTAACCAAGAGGTGGTTTGTAGAAGATGGGATACCAGAAGTAGTGGGGGACGTTTTTGAAACACGGGAATAAGAAACACGTGGGAGTCTCCTTGGGGCGGAGATGGAGGAAACTGCCATGGCATAAAGGGAGACCTTCTGTCTCTTTGGGTAACGGATTTCCCGCTCGTTTAATAGACCTGGACAACGGGGAGAGTATGAAGGGTGAGCTTCTGACAGTTAAGCAAGAGGGAGATCGATTGCAAGACGTTTAGAATGGTCATTCGGCACCACAGACTGGGGCATTCGGCGGATAGATCTGCAATATTTCGCCCTGGATGGCCAAATCGCCAGCAATTTTACACTGTTGTGGTGTAGGGGATCACCTTTCGAAACTTGTAACCGATGTCCTGCTATTAAACGGAGGAAGGGAGTCTCGGATGTCAAAAGTTAAACGAGCCCATTGCTAGGGTATCGTCTCCGCCCACGGGCAGGAAGAACGTAAGTGTCCTACCTTGAGGATTGGGAGGGATTTTTTTTTTTTTTCCTTGGAGTCCAGCTGTTCTAGAATGTCGGTGCACTGTCTGGAAATTTTGTTGAAAACTATGGTATGGGGCAGAAATAACGGTACACTACAAGAATTGAGGGAATGATGTTTTTTCAAGGGTGACAGGAACAGTTTCTTAGGGGGAAAGACGAGAGGAGTCTCACGGAGCCGGGATAGCAATTCTGTACGGTAATGATGCGCGTAACCGCTCTTAAGAGCATGGAAACGTTAATATCTTTACCCAACTGGGCGTAGGAGTTGCCTGCCAATACTATGGTCAGAAAGATAGGCAGTAGAGGAAGTTGTCTGTAATAAGTGAAGATTTAGTCCACTGTTCAGTCCTGAAACTGAGGCGTGGAAGGTAGTGAAGGACGTGTCGATCGTTTTGAGAAGAACGAGAAGGTGAAGGTGGGAAGTATCATCAGCGGTAATTGTCGTTGACGTTTATGCGTGGGACCAGAGTTGGTCCGACGTGGATACGGGATCGGCGATTTGAAATTGCGCACGTAGAGGAGAGGCCGGAAGCATAGTCAGAGGATGAGCGAAGGTCTGATAATCGAAGGAGTCAGTCGAGGCTCAGTACCTGAGGGGTGAGGAAACAGCACCGGCAATAGGTTCGAGGCATGAGGAATGTCTGAAGGAGTGGTCCAAAGACGAGCGGGGGTTCAGAACGGGGTTGCGGGGGGTTATCAAGAAGGGGCACGGGAGGTAACAGGTTCATGGAATAGGGCTGCCATGGTTAGGTTATCTTTCTTTTTGTTTTTAAGAGAAAAAAAAGAAAGAAGAAAAGAAAATAAAATTTATAAAAAGAATAAAAAGGGGGGAGGGGAACTGGGGAGGGATAGTTCCTTGGAGGGTATGATAGGGCCAAGAATCTCCCTCCGCACCCAAAGAGGACTCGACACGCTAGTAGCGCAGATGCAGCAGGAACCGTGCCCATACCCTACCCTTCCATGCCAGTAAACCAGCATCTGGCGGATGCAACCTTCACATCTGCCGAGCTACTCGAGTGGACAAAGAGAGGTCGGCCGGATATCACCACCAATGCTACCTCCTTCGTACACCACCCCCGGAAATCCGAAAGGTGGCTTCCAAGAGATACACTGAGTCGCCGAAGACACCCAAAGATACTCGGGATACCGGAGAGGGATCGGGACAATCCCCAGGCGATCCAGAGAGTCCACGGCAAAACTACGCCACCGCCAAGAATCCTCAACGGAATGGGGATGGACCCAGGTGTCCTTTCCCCTACTAGGAAACTAGCGCGCCTGTGGAGAGAAATCCACGAAGAAGAAGGCTAAAAAAGAGGAAGGGCCAAAGGGAGGGGTGAGGAGGAGGAGGAGGAATGGAAAAAAAGGGGAGGATGGGGTGGGATGGGATAGGGGAGGGGAGATGGGGTGGTAATTTGGTTCGGTCTGAGGAAGAGACCGACAGGCTTAATTTCCTCCAGACCCAAGAGCCTCTTCACCACGGCCAGGAGCCCCCCTTGAAGAGGTGGAAGAGGCATAGAATGAGGACGAGATATCATGAAGTGTATAAGTGGATGACGGGCATAAACAAGGGAGACCATTAATAAAGGTACTGAGGGTGTCGGAACCAGGTAAGATACAGAAATAATGGATTAAGTTGGTAAATTTAGATTTAGAAGAAAGGACATAGGTAAGTACTGGTTTTCTAACCAGAGTTGTAGATGCGTGGAACAGTTCTTCCCGTGGTGATAGAGGTTGGACCTTGGGTAGCCTTTAAGAAGAGGATCTGGACAAATATATGAGTGTGTGGAGGGCTGGGTTTGATTGGTGTCAAGGGGTAAATTTATTAATAAAAAATTAAAAAAAATAAACATTTTTAATTATAAAAAAATAATTAAAATGGGAGAGGTATTTCTTGAGTAGCTTTAGGTAGATGTTCATTTTGATAAGGGACCTGCCTTATGGGCCAGTAGGCCTTCTGCTGGTGTTCCTACATTTCTTATGTTCTTATGTTTTATTAGCATACTTAGAACCCAGGGAGGGGTTTCTTGCAGTTCTTAATGAACACAGAGTTCCCGAACTCTGGGCTGAGTGCATGGGCCATGTTGTCGATGACTTATCTGAAGGTTTAGTGGGAGTTTGGTTATGTTAGAAATCTGGCCTACATTGAACAGGGGTTTTGAGGTTAATTCCATGAAAAAATTATTTGGCAATTGTCTTATCTTTAGTGGACTGATTAATGGTTCACTAAACACAGAGTCATATTGAGATTTCAGTAACTGGCTAATTTCTTTGTTGTCAGTCTGTGTAAGATCCATCTTGTCTGAGCAGGAGCCCTATACTAGATGTGGTTTTTGCCTTGTTTTTGGCATATGAAAAGAAATATTTCGAATTTCTTTCCATTCCACTGATCGCATTTAGCTCCTCTCGTCTCTCCTGGATCCTGTGTGAGTCCTTTAACTTAAGCTCAATATTTTCCACTTCCCTGGTTAGTGCTTCCATGTTTCAGATAATCTAGCATTCTTGAGGAGGTCAGTGGACTATTTTGGTTATCTCTTTCCATTTTCTTTCGTTTCCTACCACTAAAATATCACTTGGGGTGTTGTCACAGCTACTATGATGTGTTGTACTGGGTGTGTGCCTCCTGGTTCCTTTTAAATGGTATGCAAGGCAGGCTACCCTATAATTTTCGGCCAACCCCTCTCCTCCATCACTACCACCGACCAACCCTTCTCCTCCTTCACTACTCGACCAACCCTGCTCCTCCTTCATCTACCACCGACCTACCCTCTCCTACCTGCACTACCACCGACCTAACCTCTCCACATCCTTCACTACCACCAACCATCTCTCCCCTTCCATCTCGTACCACCATTCCATCTCGCTCCCTTCCGCACTACCACCAACCAAACTCTCCCCTTTCCTCACTTACACAACCAACCTCTTCCCATCCCTCCTACTTCCATATCCAACCGATCCCTTCCGCAACTTCACTCCATCCAACCTCTTCCCTTCTCATACAACCTACCTACCTCTCCCCATCCCTCACTACCACCAACCAACCTTTCCCCATCGTTCACTACCACAATAACCTTCTTGCTCATCCCTCATACAACCAAAACCTCTCCTCACCCTACCTCTTTAACCACAACAACCTCTTCCCATTCCTCATTACAACATCCAACCTCTTCCCATCCCTCACTACAAACAAGCAACCTCTCCCATCCACCACTACAACCAACCAACCTCTCCCCGTCCTTCATAACCACAACCAACCTCTCCCCATCCCTCACTACAACCAACCAAACCTCATCCCCATCCCCCCCCCCAACTACAAAAAAAACTAACCTCTCCCCTTCCTTCATTACCCACCAACCAACCTCTTCTCATCCTTCATACCACCAAGCAACCTCTTCCCCATCCTTCATTACCACCAACCAACCTCTCCCCATCCTTCACTGCTATCAACCAACCTCTCCCCATCCTTCACTACCAACCCAACCTCTCCCCATCCCTCCTACACCCCCCCCAAACCTTTCTCATCCCTCACTTACAACCAAAAACCTCTTCCCATCCTCACTAGACAACCAACCAACCTCTCCCCATCCCTCACTTACAAACTAACAACCTTCCCCATCCCTCACTACAACCAACCAACCTCTCCCCATCTTCATAACCCACCAACCAACCTCTCCCATTCCTCACTACAACAACCAACCCCTCCCCATCCCTCAACATACAACCAACCAACTTCCCTCCCTCACTACAACAACAACCTCTCCCCTCCCTCACTACAACCACCAACCTCACCCCATCCTTCATAACCACCAACAAACCCCTCTTTTTTCCCCCCCAATAAAAAAATTTTTTCCCCCCCCCCCCCCCCCCTTTTTTTTCCCCCCCCCACTACAACCAACCAACCTCTCCCCCCATCCCTCACTACAAGAAACCAATTCTCCCCACCCTCACTACAACCAACCAAACCTCTCCCCATCCTTCATAACCACCAACCAACTGAGACCCCTCACCCTGGAGCCATGCAGCCACACTCTGGAACCATGAGACCCTCCACCCTCAAGCCATGAGACCCTCACCTGGAGCCATGACACTCACCCTGAGAGCAACGAGACCCTAACCCTCGAGACATGGACCCTAACCCTGGAGCCATGGACCTCACCTGGAGCCATTGAAGACCCTCACCTTGAGCCATGAGACCTCACTGGAGGCATGAGGACCCTCACCCTGGGAGCCATGACAACCTTACCCTGAAGCATGATATCTCCCTAAAGCCATGGACAGCCTTCTCTGGAACTTGAGACCTCCCTCACCCTCCTGTGGCCATGAGACCCTCACCTGGAGCCATGACAACCTCACCCTGGAGCCATGACAGCCTCACTCTGAAGCCGTGACAGTCTCACCCTGGAACCATCTGGAGCCATGACAGCCTCACCCTGGAGCCATGACAGCATCACCCTGGAACCCATGACTGCCTCACCCTGGAGCCATGAGGACCCTAACCCTGGAGTCATGACAGCTCACCTGGAGCATGACAGCCTCACCCCCTGGAGCCATGAGACCCCTCACCCTGGAGCCATGAGACCCTCACCCTGGAGCCATGAGACCCCTCACCCTGGAGCCATGAGACCCTCACCCTAGAGCCATGAGACCCTTACCCTGGAGCCATGACAACCTCGCCCTGGAAACATGAGCCCTCAACCTGGGCGAGCCATGAGACCCTCCCCTGAGCATGAGACCCTTACCCTGGAGCCATGACGTCACCTGGAGCACATGAGGACCCCTCCACCCTGGAGCCATGGAAAGACCCTCACACTGTGCATGAGACCCTCACCCTGGGCCATGAGACCTCACCCTGGAGCATGAGACCCTCACCCTGGAGCCATGAGACCCTCACCCTGGAGCCTTGAGATCCTCACCTGAGCTATGAGACTCCCTCACCCTGGGCTATGATGACCCTCACTGGAGCCATGAGACCCTCACCCTGGAGCCATGAGGACCCTCACCTGGAGCCATGAGGACCCTCATCCTGCAGCATGAGACCCTCACCCTGGACCTTTGAGACTCCACCTGAGCCATGAGACCTCTTCCTGGAGCCCATGGGAACCTCACCCTAGAGCCATGAGACCCCTACCTGGTGCCATGAACAGCACACTTGGAACCATGAGACCCCTCACCCTCGAGCATGAGACCTCACCTGGAGCCTGATCTCACCTGGAGCAAAAAACGAGACCTAACCCTCGAGCCATGAGACCCTATACCTGGAGCTGAGACCTCACTGGAGCCATGAGCCCTCACCCTGGGGAGCCATGAGACCCTCACCTGGTGCCATGTAGACCCTCTCCTGGAAGCCATGAAACTACACCATGTTGCCATGATGTACCTGAAGGCATGACAGCTACTCTGGCACCTGAGACCCTCAACCCTGGGAGGGGCCATGAGACCTTCACCTGGAACCATGATGGCCTCACCCTGGAGCCATGACAGCATAACCCTGGAGCCTTGAAAGGCATCACTCTGAAAGCCATGACAGTCTCGCCTGGAACCTTGATTGACTCACCCTGGAGCATGACAGCCTCACCCTGGAGCCATGACAGCATCACCCTGGAAACCATGACTCAGCTCACCAGGAGCCATGAGCCCTCTCCCTGGAGTCATGACAGCCTCACCCTGGAGCCATGACAAACCTCAATCTGGAGCACATGACGCCACCCTGAAAGCCATGACAGCTCACCTGGAGGTCATGACCTCACCCTGGAGCCATGAGACCCCTCACCCTGGAGCCATGATTGGCCTCACCCTGAGCCAAATGACAGCTCAACCCTGAGCAATGACAGATTTACCCTGGAGCCTTGAGGCCTCACATTGAAGCCATGGAGAATCCTCCCTTTGGAGACATGACTGCCTACCCTGGAACCATGACAGCCTCACCTGGAGCGGATGGGGAAGCCTCGCCCTGGGAAACATGACAGCCATTCCCTGCGAGCGGTTGAGAGCCTCACCCTGGTAACCATGAAAGGCTATCCGGAGTCTTGCAAGCCTGACATATGGAGCCCATGAGATCATCAGCTGGAGGGCATGATTAGGCCTCACTGGAGACATGACTGCTTTTTATTGTTTTTCCTCACCTGGAAACCATGGCAGCCCTCACACCTTGGAGCGATGGGAGCCTCACCCCTGGAACCATGAAAGGCTCATCTGAAGTCATGCAGCTGCAATTGGAGCATGAGAATCATCAGCCTGGACCATAGAGATATGAGAACCTGCTCTGGAAGGCACGGAGACAAAAACAGGCTCCTTGTTCCTGTGTACCCAGCTGAAGATTTATGTTTAGGCAACCTGGAGGGAGGGAGAGATGGGGGAGGGCGGGGTGTCTATAAATCACCAGGTTGTCTACTTGTTTGTCTGTGTCTGGCTGGTCTTGCCTCGTGGAACTGGCATCAAAGAGGCAGATAACCGGAGCTCGCGAGTGAATAACGGCATTTTCCCTTGGTAATATACAGGAAGGTTAACAATGGTTCAGTTCACTCCGGACAGGGTGATGCTCAGCGTGTTTAGTGAAGGGGTTATCGATACGCTAAATCTGCGGCGAAGAACGCTGTGTGTAGGAGGGGGGCTGGAGAGGCCAAGAGACCTTGAAGAACTGCATCAGTTTCTCACAGCTCATAGCGGCTGTTGCGGCTGTAGAAGCAGCGGCAGAAGAGGAAGAGGAGCAGGTGAAGAAAAGGAGGAGGAACAACAGCAGTAGCAGTAGCAGCATTACCAGTAACATCACTAGCAAGAAAGATCAGCAATAACTAGCAGAAGAAGCAGCAGTAACAGGAGGATGAAGGGTATGAAGACGGAAGTAGCGGAATCAGCACAACAGGTGTAATAGGAAGCGTAGACAGCAAAGACTTCAAAGCCCACAACTGACGCTGTCTGAAGAGGACTTGCTACTTTCTCAGGGGGGGGGGGGACTGTCTGCTATTATGAAGATGGTTAAGGAAAGCAGAGGCAAATCAAGAAAGGCTCTCTCCCCACCTCATCTCCCTCGTGTATGCTGGCATGAAAACTTGCTGACCATCCCACATGGTGTACTAACGTGCAAAACTTAGCTCCCAGCGATTAAGGATTATCGTGGGTTAGTATGTTTAAACAAACTTTTTAAAAAAGGACCTCCTGCTAAAATGTTATAAAATGTTCAAGCAGCTCCCGTTACTTTAGGATACATTTCTTCACCATCGTAAATACATAAGGCTCAGTATCAAAGAAAATTGTCTTTTCGACCATGTTTATAACTAACCCTTGACCAAAGCAGGGAAAACAAGGAAAAAGGCCCTTACCTTTATGAAGTGGGGCTATATCTGTTGTTTTTAGTGACTGTGTAATCTCACCTGTGTCGGTACTTAGCTCTGTGAAGACCTGTTTGTTGTGCTTCTTGAGTGGTGACTGTACTTGAGTGCTGACCTATACTTAACTCTGTGAAAGTTCTTGTTTGCTCCCGTGGGCTGAACCAAAGATGCCCTCCATTCGAGCAATCTTTACCAGCACTTAAGGGAAGAATTGAGGGCAGCGAAGATGGAGATACGGCGATTGGACCGAGGAAAAAAGAAGGATTCGTAGTATAGTAGTCCCCTGTTTCGAGTCCTCAGTGTCAAGAAGGGATCGTGGTCAGATGGCTGGACAGCAGGGGACGACGAAAAGTTGACGATCAAGAAGCGAATGGAAAGCCAGAAACGATGAAGAAGAAAGGGACTGCTGTGGAAACTCCCGTGGAAACTCCAACGGCATTCTCGGTGCTACCCGACGAATGTGAGTCTAACTACTGGGATCGTCACGAAGAACGACAGCAAGGAAGGTAAGAATATTGTTGTTGTTGGGGATGGCCAGGTTAGATACATGGATAGGGCATTCTGCTTGAAGACTGGAGTAGGAGACAAGGGTATGCTTTCTGGGGCTGGGATGGAGGACATTGTTAGCGGCTTGACAACATCAATGAACGTAATGGGGTCAAATCCTATTATTGCCTCAGTGACTGGAGGCAATGATGAAGGCAGCGTAGAAGTGAGGATTTAGTTAGAAATGTTCAGGACAGCTATAGACATGGATTAGGAAGAAGGGGGGGCGCCCTTGCCTGTTATATGTGGTATTTTGCCAAGATGAGGTGATGGTTAATAATGGTTGTCCAGTGCAATTGGTATTAATTGTTGGCTGGAAAACACTGTAAGGATAATGCAAGTACCATTCATTGACCAACTGGGACAACTTCTATGGTCGAAATGACATGTATGCCAGGGATGGGGTTCACTTATCCAGGGCAGGTGTGGGAGGGTTTTCTTGCTACTCAGTGAGGGGGTTGTTAGACTTTAAACTAGGATTAGTTAGATAGGTATGGGTTTAGAAATGATTAATAATGAGTAGGATTTATTGACTTATGCTCTGATATAAGAATCTTAATAGTAACTCTCATGTAGTAAACTCGGGGTAATGAATATTTCAGAAATTGTGTTAAAAAAACAAAGGGTGAATAGGAAAAAAATGTGCAGAAGAAAAAACAATATGATGGTATTTATGCCTACAGTCGGAAGTTTGCAAGAAATAAAATTAAGAACTACGTTTTTTGGTAGCATAGTGCTGGGACTTTGATATCATTGCAAATTAACTGAAACGTGGTATGATTTTTAAAGTGTCGGGATATGCATGCTGAGTGTAATATTCAGGGTTTTAAGTCCCTATTCAAAGTGGATAGATGTAATGGGTAGGGGGGAGGGTTGCATTGTATGTTCTGAGAAATTATTAATTGTTGCATAAAAACAGGTATAAAAAATAGATGGAGCAGTAAGCAGAGTTGTTTGGGTAGAGTTCGTGGAGGGTCAAGAAAAACTATTCTAGTGTAATATTCCGACCTCAGCTTGGATCACGATAGGGGAGACTTCTTTGGGAACGAAATTGTTAGGGTTCTGGACACAGTAAGAGTCATAGTGGGGACTTTAACTTTAGTCAAATTGAGGAATTCTTTACAGGTAATCTTGAGTCCAGGGACTCAATGGAAACAGTTCAGGACTGTTTTTCTGAAAAGAAGTGTACACTGAACCTTCCAGGGTAATAATTTGCTAGACCTAGTCTTGTCAAATAAGGAAACACTCGTGAAATAATCTGGGAGATCATGAAGAGCTTGGCGCAGATGATCACAAATCCATCACCTTTAGCATTAATTGGAGAATGCAAGAATTAATGATAATACAGTAAAAAATCCCCGATTTCGTTTCTGCCGATTTAATGGACTTAGGTTTAATTTTTATTTTCTTTTTATATATCCAAATCTGTCTAATCCTTGATTGGGGTTATCTAGCTAATGATTTTATTGACGATAATCATACTTATGAATATGAAGGGATCTGCTTTTATGATTGTTTTCTTAATTAATGTACACAGTGCCAGTAGTATATTACATTTCCCCAGAGAGAAATTAGGTCTATTAATAACGATCCCAATGGGTTAACAGGAGGGCTAAAGCCATCTTTAGGGGAGAAAAGGGGAATTGTGTATAGGCGCATCAGAAGAGGAGAGGTTAACCTTATGACCAATATGTTCGCTTAAAAGAGAAGTAAAAAAAAGGCGATTAGGAAAGGCTAAAATGTGACTATGAAATTGAGTCGCTAATGAATCAAAGACTAATCCAAAGGGGTCTTTCAAGTGTATAGGACGAAGGTGATAGGGTAAAAGTAGGACCTATGAAATTCTGGGATATGGACAGCATGACGGAATAATGAACTGGAAATGTGTTCCTGATTTAATGACTATTTTTTGTCAGTTTTTACACAGGAAGTTGTAAATGAGATTCCAGTAATTAACAATTATTTAGTTCCTATGAATTTAGTTAACTAATATTACTGTCACGGGACATGGTATTAAACAGATAGACAAAACTGAAAAACAATAAAGTCCCGTGGACCCGATGAGTTGTTTTTCAAGGGTACTTAAGAATGCAAGATGGAGCTTAGTCAGCCATTAACGAGTGGTTTCAATTGCGTCCGTCCTTACCAGTTTTGTGCCAGAGGATGGGAAGATGGCGAATGTGGTTCCTATATTCAAATAGGGGATAGTCCACTCCTTCAAATTACCGTCAATAGCCTGACATCTATAGTGGGGCCAAGTTATTAGAATCAATTATAGCTGACATTATCAGAAGTCACCTTGAAGAGCATAAACTTGATAAATGAATCTCAGCATGGATTCACGAGAGGTCTTTCCTGCTGACAACTTACTGACGTTCTTCAATAGAACATTTGAGGCAGTTGACAGTGATAAGGTATATGATATTGATTATTTGGATTATAGTAAGCCTTCGACAGTGGTACACTCACAAGAGACTCTTAAGAAAAGTGGGCAGCTCATGGTTATAGGAGGTAAGTTCTGAGCATGGATTGAGGCATGGCTTACCAATAGAAAGCGAGAGTTACCATTAATGGAGTGAATCTGAATGGGGATTAGTCACTAGTGGCCATTCCACAAGGATCAGTTTTTAGGCCCTCTCTTGTTCATAATTACATTAATGACCTTGATGAAGGGA
Source organism: Cherax quadricarinatus (assembly GCF_026875155.1). Taxonomy (NCBI): domain Eukaryota; kingdom Metazoa; phylum Arthropoda; class Malacostraca; order Decapoda; family Parastacidae; genus Cherax; species Cherax quadricarinatus. Next base: position 27,192,750 of record NC_069478.1, read on the forward strand.
TTACTAGTGACATGAGTAAGTTTGCTGATGATTCAAAGATAGGCCGTATAATTCCACTTGAGGAGGATATCAATGAACTCCAGGACGATTTGAACAAATTAATGTCTTGGTCTGAGAAATGGCAGATGAAGTTTTTAAAATTTGGGTGGGGATAGTGTAGGTACTTGCCCTGGTAATGAAAATAAACCTCGAAGCTATAATCTAGGTGAAGTAGAGCTTGGGTTTTTCCCATAAGAATGTGAAAAAGACTTGGGAGTCATGGTAAGCAGATAATCAAAGCCAAGACAGCAGTGCCTCGTTGTGCGCAACAAAGCAACAGATTACTTGGGATTTATCTCAAGAAGTTTAAGTAAAACAGAAGTCCAAAAGTTATTTTACAGCTCTATAATACTAGTGAGGCCTCATTTAGATTATGCTGCTCAGTTTGGTCCCTTACTACAGGATGGACATAGACTCATATTAGAGAACACTACAGAGAAGAATGACTAAATGATTTACGTGTAAGGGACCTCCCGTATGAAGATAGACTTATAAGCCTTAAATCTCCTCTCTCTGGTGAGGATATTATTATTATTATAATCAAAAAGAAGGCTAAGCCACAAGGGCTATACAGCCGCTGCAGGGTAGGGAAAGGAAGCAGGGAATTGGATGGCAGAAGGGAGGGGGGATGATCAGCAGGTTACAGGAAAAACAGCGGGGCAGGGGATAGTACGGGGGTAGAGGGTAGCAAGAGATACAAGTAGAAAGGGCTGAAAGTATCAGAATTTGTGAAGTAAGTCAGTCGTTGTCAAAAAAGTCATGAGAGAGTCCGGATATGAAAGGTGGGTCCATTCAGCGAGAAGGGACGGTAAAGCGAGAGCAGCGGGGGCGAAGACGACGACTGAGGTAAATTCTGCGTGTCTGTTTGATAAAGTGGGCAGTTTCACAGAATGTGGCTGACTGAAATGGAGCTTGCAATTCTCACAGAGGAGTCAGCAAGACCCTCTCAGAGATATCCATGAGTTAAGACGAGTATGGCAATGCGAAGGCGGGAGAGAGTAGTCTCCCCAACCTCGACACTGGTGATTAAGAAGACGGCCTAGTAAACCTATACTCGGTTTTTTTAATAGACTGAAGTTTGGTTGGAGCATAGTAGACTCCACGTTTGTTGCCAACGGGTGTGAAGGTGGGAAGATATTACAGCATATAGTCCGAACAAGGAATACTCTATAAGAAATGGTAGGTCATGTACTGATGGACGCGCTGCAGTGTCTGCTGTTCATTGCCCGGTACGTCAAAATTGACCAGGGACCCAACAAAAAAACAATATCTTTACTGTTAGTAAAGATGCGGCGTTTAGCACCAAAGTTGGATACGGGTAGATGACTAAGGGTGAGGTGTGTATCAAATTTTGTATAGCCTGTAAAGCACTAAGGAGTCTGAGTCAACCACAAATGATGACACAGGCTAGTTCAATACGGATAGTGCTGTAAGGATGGCATATAATTCGGACAGTAAAAATACTAGCTGAAGATAGTAAATGCCCTTGTACGACGGCTGTCCGAAACACTGCTGCGAATCCCTACGCCGTCAACAGAAGACTTAGAGCCATCTGTTGTAACAGCCAATGGCATGAGACATGAGAGTGAAAGTGGTCAAGAAAAGAGAGGGGAAGCGACCGTAGACAGTTGGGCCTTTCGAGCAAGGGAAGGGAGAAAGAACAGGACTCGAACAGCTGGTACTTCCCAGGGGGGTAGGGAAAAGTGAGGATGCTACATTGTACATAGAAAGGTGGTAGTTGAAGAGAAGACAAGAGCGAAATGAAGGTGAAGAGGAAGGACGGATGTATGGCAGCGGGCGCGAACAAATAAAGAATGTTACTAAATCAGTGACCATTCTATAAATGGATGGATTGCCGGAAGATCATGAGAGCGTACATAGTAGCGCAGGCAATGGGCATCACGGCGATCGGATAAGGAGGAACGTTTCGCTTCTGATAGAGGCTTTCGACAGGGGAAACAAGAGCGAAAAGCACCAGGCATAAACGTTAATTCCTTGGTGATGAATGGGTTAATTAAGGCTAGAGAGAGTAGCAGGAGATGCCGCTGAATAGATCTGGTCTCCATAATTCAAGTTTCGATAAATTAAGGGTGGAATGTACGGTGAAGGAGGGTTCGACGATCAGCTCCCCACGAAAGATGAGCAAGGGTTTAAGAAGTTCAGCGGTGTGTAACAAGTTGCCCTTCAGAGAGGTAATGTGAGGTTTCCAGGATAACCTACGATCAAAGGAGGAAGGCCAGAAACTTGATGTATCACGTTCAGGATAACGTGAGCCATAGAGGTACAAAAGGATGATCTGAGATGACAGAGCGTTAGTGGAAAAGGGATTTGGTGGGTTTTAGTGCTGGAAAAAGTTAAAACCCACGTGTGGTGGCCCAATTGGAAACACCGGTCGACTGATGCTGGAGAGATACTGTAAGGAGGTGACAGTCAGCGCCAGCTCAGCAATAGCGAAGTCATCAACATAAGAGTGATGACCAAATATTTGATGGAAGACTAGAGGCTCAATCATTAATAGCAAGGAGAAAAAGTGTTGTGCTCAGGGAACACATCCACTCGGGGGACACCTTCAGCTTGGACAAAGTCCGGGGAGACGCACATTATTTAACCCGAACACGGAAATGCCTGTAGTTAAAAAGTTCTTAAGGAAGGTTGGTAGTTTGCCTCGAAGGCCCTAAGGAGTGGGCTTGAGGCCTAATATATTATACCTCCAAGTGTGTTTCATATGCCTTCTCAGGGTCAAAAAATATGGCCATTAACGAGTGGTTATTCGCAAAAGGCATTACGAAACATAACAGTATCCAAGCGCAAGTAAGGGGTCTATGGTAGAAGTCCCTTCGAAAGCATATTGACGAGTGGAGAAGAGGACTGTTGTGTGTGTCTCTAAATACCACATAAACGGTCTATTTACATAGGACGTTCCATTACTTTGCAAACTGCACTGGTAGAGCAATGGACGTTTAGTGGGAGGTTTCATGTCCGTAGTGCCCTGTTTGCGGAAAGGGAGAACAATGGCGGATTTTCCACAGCTGTGGGAACGAACTCCTTGTGACCAATAAGATTGTAAAGGCGTAATAGGACTGCAAGGCTGATCTGATGTAAATGTTGTACCATACGAATTGAATGTCGGTATTTTTTTTTTCGGGCCCCCAGCTGCCGATGATCGACAAGCTGAGAGTGTTGCTCCATTCTTGATGTGGGTAAAAGGCACATTATACTGTTTGCTCTGAGGAAGAAAAGTCCAAGGGTGCTAAACTCTCTGGCAGACTTTGAGGGAAAGAATTGAGGGGCATAGACATAGATGGGAGTTCCTGAGAAATACGGACCAGATGATTGCCAATTTCATTGGCACATCTAGTGGGTTTGCTATATCAACACCGGCAACCGCAGAAAGGAAGCCGGGTCAGGGGAGTATATTTACCACTCAGTTTTCGTACTTTTTTCCTGACTGCACTTCATGAGGAAGCAGAGGTGAATGGTGGAGACATAATCTCGCCAGCAAGTGCGTTTAGCGGTCACGGATGACACGGCGAAGCGATCGCACGCTTCTGTTAAAATCAAGGAGTCGACTCTGGTGGTTCTATGTACGGTACCTGCCCCATGCAGCGCGCTTCAAACGTACTGCACGAGCACAAGCAGGAGACCACCAAGGCACCAATTTTGAGAATGCCTGCCGGAAGTTGGGGTTATAGAATAGAAGCTGCGGTGAAAACGGAGGACTAGAAGAGGTGTAAAAGCTCACGATGGAAGACGAAGAAGGAACCTCTTTAAAACAGTCAGTGTGAGTAAAGGTTCCAATTTGCCCGATTAAATGCCAGCGTGGGGTGAGAAGAGGTGGCGAATATGAGGGGAAATAAGAAATGTTTGGGAAAATGATCATGTCATGTAAGGTCCGGAGAACCTGACAAGTAAAGTCTAATGCGGCGGCAGGAAGAGCAAACTGAGAGATCGATGCAAGAGAGAGTATGAGTCCGAGGATCAAAATGGTGTTGAGTACCTGTATTTTTAAAAATGGAGGGGGTGGGTGGCAGAAAAGCCTCTAACTGAATTCCACGGGAATCACAGTGAGACCCTCCCCAGGAGGAAATGGTGGGCATTTAAAATCACCAAGTAACAGGAATCGGTGCTGGGTAATGCGAAACAAGGGAAGGCAAAATCCGGAATAGATAATGCCCGAGAAGGAGAGGATATAAAGAACCTGAGCGTATACCACCTATGTAAGTGGATACGAGGCTGCTGTGAATGCAGCGAAGTATGACTAAAATAGCTGGATGGTACGGAATATTCAGTGCGGAGAAGGATCGGGCACATTCATTAAGGTCCCATCAGGAAAGGGATCTGAAGAATACAATAAAATTATAGCCTGAGATGTGAGAAAATAACAGCAGTGTTAATTTTGGTTCTGTAAGCAAAACACCAACGGGGTGCCAAACAGGGAGAGTAACATTGAAGCTCACCCCCGATACCCTGAGGCCGGGATTTTCCACTGTTAAAAAGGCCATGTTGGCAATATAAAGATACTTGAAAATCCGCCAGGTAGGTTTCCTCAGGACTAGAGGGTTAGAAAGTACCACATGCGGAGGCCAGTGGAAAATGTTCAAGCAGCGATGGAACGGTCTGCGCTTGTGTTAGAAAGGGTTGCGCAGATGGAGCAGAGGAGAGAAGAAAGAGCGGAAGGTGGATCATGTCCATGAAGGTTTGGTCTCTGCAATATATTCAGAGATTGCTTTTCAAGTGTTTCGGAATGCAAAAGATGTCGTATGGGGAGACAATTTGGGAATGGTAGGGGGGAGGATGAGTGGAAGATTGGAACTTGTATTTGGACAGTACCAAGGTTAGGGGGGGGGCGAAAGGGTGAGAGCGGAACTGGAGAAGCGTGGCAGGGGAAGAAGAGACAGGAACCTGGGTGGTGGCAGAAGAGGAAGAAACTGGGAGGGAACAGGGGAGGAAAGGTACATTACGAGGAGGATGGGTGATGAAACTCTGCACTTGTACTGAGCCAGTGAGAGGGGAAAGAACTAGGGACAGAGACAGGGAGGGTAAAATGAGGAGGTGGAGATGGGTAGGAGGTGTTACCGGACCTTTTTTTGACTTTTGAGAAGTAGAGGGACGATTGGGGAAGAGCCGGGTGTCGTACGAGTTTCGTCGATACTGAGGTTGTAAGAGAAGAACTCGAAGAATGCGAAGATTAGACTGAGGCGTTGAAGTAGGGAGTCTTAGCCGAGGAAGCAAAAAAAGGATTAGATACAGGAGTGATTTGGGATGAGGTAACCAAGAGGTGGTTTGTAGAAGATGGGATACCAGAAGTAGTGGGGGACGTTTTTGAAACACGGGAATAAGAAACACGTGGGAGTCTCCTTGGGGCGGAGATGGAGGAAACTGCCATGGCATAAAGGGAGACCTTCTGTCTCTTTGGGTAACGGATTTCCCGCTCGTTTAATAGACCTGGACAACGGGGAGAGTATGAAGGGTGAGCTTCTGACAGTTAAGCAAGAGGGAGATCGATTGCAAGACGTTTAGAATGGTCATTCGGCACCACAGACTGGGGCATTCGGCGGATAGATCTGCAATATTTCGCCCTGGATGGCCAAATCGCCAGCAATTTTACACTGTTGTGGTGTAGGGGATCACCTTTCGAAACTTGTAACCGATGTCCTGCTATTAAACGGAGGAAGGGAGTCTCGGATGTCAAAAGTTAAACGAGCCCATTGCTAGGGTATCGTCTCCGCCCACGGGCAGGAAGAACGTAAGTGTCCTACCTTGAGGATTGGGAGGGATTTTTTTTTTTTTTCCTTGGAGTCCAGCTGTTCTAGAATGTCGGTGCACTGTCTGGAAATTTTGTTGAAAACTATGGTATGGGGCAGAAATAACGGTACACTACAAGAATTGAGGGAATGATGTTTTTTCAAGGGTGACAGGAACAGTTTCTTAGGGGGAAAGACGAGAGGAGTCTCACGGAGCCGGGATAGCAATTCTGTACGGTAATGATGCGCGTAACCGCTCTTAAGAGCATGGAAACGTTAATATCTTTACCCAACTGGGCGTAGGAGTTGCCTGCCAATACTATGGTCAGAAAGATAGGCAGTAGAGGAAGTTGTCTGTAATAAGTGAAGATTTAGTCCACTGTTCAGTCCTGAAACTGAGGCGTGGAAGGTAGTGAAGGACGTGTCGATCGTTTTGAGAAGAACGAGAAGGTGAAGGTGGGAAGTATCATCAGCGGTAATTGTCGTTGACGTTTATGCGTGGGACCAGAGTTGGTCCGACGTGGATACGGGATCGGCGATTTGAAATTGCGCACGTAGAGGAGAGGCCGGAAGCATAGTCAGAGGATGAGCGAAGGTCTGATAATCGAAGGAGTCAGTCGAGGCTCAGTACCTGAGGGGTGAGGAAACAGCACCGGCAATAGGTTCGAGGCATGAGGAATGTCTGAAGGAGTGGTCCAAAGACGAGCGGGGGTTCAGAACGGGGTTGCGGGGGGTTATCAAGAAGGGGCACGGGAGGTAACAGGTTCATGGAATAGGGCTGCCATGGTTAGGTTATCTTTCTTTTTGTTTTTAAGAGAAAAAAAAGAAAGAAGAAAAGAAAATAAAATTTATAAAAAGAATAAAAAGGGGGGAGGGGAACTGGGGAGGGATAGTTCCTTGGAGGGTATGATAGGGCCAAGAATCTCCCTCCGCACCCAAAGAGGACTCGACACGCTAGTAGCGCAGATGCAGCAGGAACCGTGCCCATACCCTACCCTTCCATGCCAGTAAACCAGCATCTGGCGGATGCAACCTTCACATCTGCCGAGCTACTCGAGTGGACAAAGAGAGGTCGGCCGGATATCACCACCAATGCTACCTCCTTCGTACACCACCCCCGGAAATCCGAAAGGTGGCTTCCAAGAGATACACTGAGTCGCCGAAGACACCCAAAGATACTCGGGATACCGGAGAGGGATCGGGACAATCCCCAGGCGATCCAGAGAGTCCACGGCAAAACTACGCCACCGCCAAGAATCCTCAACGGAATGGGGATGGACCCAGGTGTCCTTTCCCCTACTAGGAAACTAGCGCGCCTGTGGAGAGAAATCCACGAAGAAGAAGGCTAAAAAAGAGGAAGGGCCAAAGGGAGGGGTGAGGAGGAGGAGGAGGAATGGAAAAAAAGGGGAGGATGGGGTGGGATGGGATAGGGGAGGGGAGATGGGGTGGTAATTTGGTTCGGTCTGAGGAAGAGACCGACAGGCTTAATTTCCTCCAGACCCAAGAGCCTCTTCACCACGGCCAGGAGCCCCCCTTGAAGAGGTGGAAGAGGCATAGAATGAGGACGAGATATCATGAAGTGTATAAGTGGATGACGGGCATAAACAAGGGAGACCATTAATAAAGGTACTGAGGGTGTCGGAACCAGGTAAGATACAGAAATAATGGATTAAGTTGGTAAATTTAGATTTAGAAGAAAGGACATAGGTAAGTACTGGTTTTCTAACCAGAGTTGTAGATGCGTGGAACAGTTCTTCCCGTGGTGATAGAGGTTGGACCTTGGGTAGCCTTTAAGAAGAGGATCTGGACAAATATATGAGTGTGTGGAGGGCTGGGTTTGATTGGTGTCAAGGGGTAAATTTATTAATAAAAAATTAAAAAAAATAAACATTTTTAATTATAAAAAAATAATTAAAATGGGAGAGGTATTTCTTGAGTAGCTTTAGGTAGATGTTCATTTTGATAAGGGACCTGCCTTATGGGCCAGTAGGCCTTCTGCTGGTGTTCCTACATTTCTTATGTTCTTATGTTTTATTAGCATACTTAGAACCCAGGGAGGGGTTTCTTGCAGTTCTTAATGAACACAGAGTTCCCGAACTCTGGGCTGAGTGCATGGGCCATGTTGTCGATGACTTATCTGAAGGTTTAGTGGGAGTTTGGTTATGTTAGAAATCTGGCCTACATTGAACAGGGGTTTTGAGGTTAATTCCATGAAAAAATTATTTGGCAATTGTCTTATCTTTAGTGGACTGATTAATGGTACATAAACACAGAGAGTCATCATTTGAGATTTCAGTAATGGCTTATTTCTTTGTTGTCAGTCTGTGTAAGATCCATCTTGTCTGAGCAGGAGCCCTATACTAGATGTGGTTTTTGCCTTGTTTTTGGCATATGAAAAGAAATATTTCGAATTTCTTTCCATTCCACTGATCGCATTTAGCTCCTCTCGTCTCTCCTGGATCCTGTGTGAGTCCTTTAACTTAAGCTCAATATTTTCCACTTCCCTGGTTAGTGCTTCCATGTTTCAGATAATCTAGCATTCTTGAGGAGGTCAGTGGACTATTTTGGTTATCTCTTTCCATTTTCTTTCGTTTCCTACCACTAAAATATCACTTGGGGTGTTGTCACAGCTACTATGATGTGTTGTACTGGGTGTGTGCCTCCTGGTTCCTTTTAAATGGTATGCAAGGCAGGCTACCCTATAATTTTCGGCCAACCCCTCTCCTCATTCATATTACCACCGACCAACCCTTCTCATCCTTCACTACTCGACCAACCCTGCTCCTCCTTCATCTACCACCGACCTACCCTCTCCTACCTGCACTACCACCGACCTAACCTCTCCACATCCTTCACTACCACCAACCATCTCTCCCCTTCCATCTCGTACCACCATTCCATCTCGCTCCCTTCCGCACTACCACCAACCAAACTCTCCCCTTTCCTCACTTACACAACCAACCTCTTCCCATCCCTCCTACTTCCATATCCAACCGATCCCTTCCGCAACTTCACTCCATCCAACCTCTTCCCTTCTCATACAACCTACCTACCTCTCCCCATCCCTCACTACCACCAACCAACCTTTCCCCATCGTTCACTACCACAATAACCTTCTTGCTCATCCCTCATACAACCAAAACCTCTCCTCACCCTACCTCTTTAACCACAACAACCTCTTCCCATTCCTCATTACAACATCCAACCTCTTCCCATCCCTCACTACAAACAAGCAACCTCTCCCATCCACCACTACAACCAACCAACCTCTCCCCGTCCTTCATAACCACAACCAACCTCTCCCCATCCCTCACTACAACCAACCAAACCTCATCCCCATCCCCCCCCCCAACTACAAAAAAAACTAACCTCTCCCCTTCCTTCATTACCCACCAACCAACCTCTTCTCATCCTTCATACCACCAAGCAACCTCTTCCCCATCCTTCATTACCACCCCCCAACCTCTCCCCACCTTCACTGCTATCACCAACTCTCCCATCCTTCACTACCAACCAACCTCTCCCACCCCTCATACCCCACCAACCTTTCTCATCCCTCATTACAACCAATAAACCTCTTCCATCCTCACTACAACCAACCAACTCGTCCCCATCCCTCACTTACAACTAACAACCTTCCCATCCTCACTACAACCAACCAACTCTCCCCATCTTCATAACCACCAACCAACTCTCCCATTCCTACTACAACAACCAACCCCTCCCATCCCTATCATACAAAACCAACTCAAAAAAACCTCTCACCCATCCCTCACAAACCAACCAACCTACGTCCCATACCTTAATAGCAAACAAACCACCTCTTTATTCCACCAAAAAAATATCCTAATCTTCCCACCCACTACAATCCAACAACTCTCCCATCCCTCACTACAATGAACCAATTTCCCCACCCTCACTACAACCAACAACTCTCCCCATCTTCATAACCACCAACAACCTCCCTATCCTCACTACAACCAGCAACCTCTCCCCATCCTCACTACAACCAAGCCAACCTCTCCCATCCCTCACTACAACCAACCAACCTCTCCCCATCCCTCACTACAACCAACCAACCTCTCCCCATCCTTCATAACCACCAACCAACTCTTCCCATCCCTCACTACAACCAACCAACCTCTCCCCATCCCTCACTACCACAACCAACTTTCCTTGTTCACTACCAATCCAACTTCCCATTCCTCACACAACCAACCTCTCTCACCCCTCACTACCACCAACCAACCTCTTCCCATCCCTCACTACCACCAACCAACCTCTTCCCATCCTCATGTACAACAACAACCTCTTCCCATCCCTCACTACAACCAGCAACCTCTCCCCATCCCTCACTACAACCAACCAACCTCTTCCCATCCCTCACTACAACCAAGCAACCTCTCCCATCCCTCACTACAACCAACCAACCTCTTCCATCCCTCATACAACCAACCAACCTCTTCCCATCCCTCACTACAACCAAGCAACCTCTCCCCATCCCTCACTACAACCAAGCAACCTCTCCCATCCCTCACTACAACCAACCAACCTCTCCCCATCCTTCATAACCACCAACCAACCTCTCCACATCCCTATCTACAACCAACCAACCTCTCCCCATCCCCCACTACAACCAACTAACCTCTCCCCATCCTTCATTACCACCAACCAACCTCTCCTCATCCTTCACTACCACCAAGCAACCTCTCCCCATCCTTCATTACCACCAACCAACCTCTCCCCATCCTTCACTGCTACCAACCAACCTCTCCCCATCCTTCACTACCAACCAACCTCTCCCCATCCCTCACTACCACCAACCAACCTCTCCCATCCCTCACTATAACCAACCAACCTCTTCCCATCCCTCACTACAACCAACCAACCTCTCCCCATCCTTCATAACCACCAACCAACCTCTCTCCATCCCTCACTACAACCAACCAACCTCTCCCCATCCCCCACTACAACCAAATAACCTCTCCCCATCCCTCACTACAACCAACCAACCTCTCCCCATCCCCCACTACAACCAACTAACCTCTCCCCATCCCTCACTACGACCAACCAACCTCTCCCTATCCCTCACTACCAGCAACTAACCTCTCCCCACCTCTCACTGCTACCAACCAACCTCTACCCATCCTTCACTACCACCAACAAACCTCCCCACCCATCAGTTACTAACCACCTTCTCCCTATCCTTCACTACTACCAACCATCCTCTCTTCATCCCTCACTATGTCTTTAGGTACACCGCAGGGAGGAGTTCTTAGTCCCATGCTATTTAATATTCTGATTAATGCTCTCCTAAATGCTCTACCTGCCTCACCTAACATATAGCTATAAGCTATGCTGATGATATCATGATCCATACAACAGGGCATAAGAAGATGAATACCATTCTTAATGAAGTTCAAGCAATTTGTAATCGACTAGGCCTCATAATATCTTCCTCTAAAACTAAGATATTAACAAGCAAACGACATCCCCCACCCATCTATTTGCAGGGTGAAATCATTAGCTACGTTAAAACTTACAGATATCTTGGTGTAGATGTACCCTTTAACAAATCCACTATACCACAACTAAACAAGAAATGTAAAGCTAGGCTAAATGCTCTCAAAGCTGTTGCTGGCTACAATCCCAACTATGGTGCAAATGTGAGAATCGTGAGAATGATGTACATAGCCTATGTTAGGTCCTTGGTCCTAGGTCCTTAATTGATTATGCTGGTCCCATGTTGATATTAGCTAGAGAAAGTTCTCTCCGACCCTTGGAGTTAATGCAAAATGAAGCTCTCAGGATTATTCTTGGCTGTCCCAGATCTACAAAAGTTCTTAACATGAGGAAGGAGCTTGGTATTTCTAGTATCAGTGATAGGATTGTTGAAATTAACACTGTACTCGGTATTAGAATGTTGAGAAACGAACCAGACACTGTCACAGTGAATCTTACCAAGTGTATAGAGGTAAATACACACAGATCTAAATGGATTGTGAAAACGTGCAATTGCATTAAGTTTTATAACCTGCATGAACTGTATCACTGTAGGCAACAAGATCATTTCACCCCTCCATGGAAGATGTGTTCTTTTAATATCACATACCTACAAGTCCCTCCCAAGAAGCTCATTGCTAGTAATCCCTTCCTTAAATCTCTTGTTAGAGCAACTGCTCAAGAAGAAATTTCTCACCTAGCTGGTAGTAACAAGTTATCACAAGTTATATACACTGATGGATCTAAACAGGAGTCTTCTGGCAGGGCTGCATCTGCTCTTGTTGCCACCTCCCTAGTTAAGAACGATAATAAATTTGTTGAGTTAGGCATAAGAATTAACAACTGGGCGTCTACACTGCAAACTGAATTGTTTGCAATCCTAATGGCGCTAAAGCTAACCTATGACACTGAGCTTGACTCTATCATCATTACTGATTCTATGTCATCATTGAAGGCTCTTGCTCATGTAATGACTCCAACAACATGCTCATGGGAAGCCAGGTATAGATACTCAAAAATTAGGGACAAAGGAATTAATGTACAATTGTATGGATCCCATCACACATTGGATTACTCCTTCATGATAAAGTTGATATGTTACCCAAGAAGAGTATCGAGAAGGAGAATGTAGAATATAACTTGGTATAACTGTGTCTAGCATTAGGAATAATATTAGGAGAGAAGTAAATAATGAAATGATTGTTATAGGAATGCAGTTAGAAGCCTGAGTAGATCTATAACCCACTATGATAACATGAACGTAGATAAGTATGTTTATGGAGCAACTTGCAATGTGAACAGACTGACTGATGTTGTAGTGGCCAGGCTTAGGCTTGGTTACAAGTACTGACTGATGTTGTAGTGGCCAGGCTTAGGCTTGGTTACAAGTACTTCTGGCAGTTTGGGAGACACACAGATGATGATCAAACTAAATGTAAATTATGTGATCAGGCATATGGTCACTCTCTTGAACACTATGTGCTTAATTGTCCACTTATTGAGGAATACAGAGACAGACAGTATAATAACCTATGTGACATGTCAAGATATCTTATTAATGAAAATAAGATACCAGATATACTAAGCAAATTTCCTAAATTTGCTTGTAACAGATAAGTGAACTATAGATATGTAGATATAAATCCATATGTATTCCTGTTAACCCTTTGGGGCCTAGTTCCTAGGCCTTTTGTGTATCCATATGCTCTCGCGCTACTGTCCACAGGATGGATATGGGGTGCACAATAAACTAGCCACTTCGGTGGCAAAATCTAATCTATTAGGAACCAACAATCCTCTCCCTCTCCCTCATCACGACACTACTATCACCAGCAACACCAGACCACTCTTTCACCTCCACCCCTATTCCCCCCTCCCCACTAAAAGTTATTACCAAGAGGTACACATTAAGTCTCCCCTCCCCATCCCACACCTTCTGTTACCACTTGACAAGTTTCCCTTCTCTGCCTGTTCTCCTTCCCTCCTCCTACCCTCCCATGGTAACAAACCTACCCCTTCCCTCCCCCTGCCTGCCTGCCCACTCAGCTCCCCCACACTTGACTTGAGGTTATCAGTCACCTGTTATAAGATTACCTAGAGCAGAATCTGATACCCAAACCATGGCAAGGGTATCCAGACCCCATCTAGGGTACTCAGACCCTGCCCAGGGTACCCATTTTCCGTCCAGGGATCCCAGACCCTGGCCATGCTCCTTGTCATGGTAGCTACCTGTTGTGGGTGGGTAAGGGAAAAATATGTACAAGAAAACTCCACTCCTGCTAGATTGTCATTTTTTGTGTAGGAAAACACCCCAATCCTGTTTTAAGAAACTCCAGTACCTGCTGGAATATCATATCCTATTTAACAACCGCTTCAATCCTATTTAGATACTCCTATGAAAGAAAACACTCCATATCGTGTTAGGAACTCCAGTTGGAGTCGGAAGTATAAAGTGCTGAGTAAGACATCTGTTTAAAAACACAAGAGTCAAGCCAGGGTATGTCGATGCTGGCTCTCCAGAGTGCCTGTTGCCTGTGAAGTGCTCTTCATCCAAAGAACTGGAGTCTTTCCCCAATGAATATAATTAACTTCAGTAAGGCTTCCCGCTCAACGTCTAGCTTAGTGACGGGACTTGTGGCCTCCTTAGTTAATGTACGTGAGGTTAGTGGTATGTACGGGGCTTGGCGATATGTACGGGGGTTGTTGGTATGTATATAGTTTGGTCTTTTGGGGGGGGGGGGGGGGTTAGGCGGATTAGGAAGAATTTTCCATGCAGGAGCGAGACCAGGCGAGGGGTAACGTGTAAACATATTGCACTGCAATAAAATTGAACAGGGTGGTATGTCTGCATGCGAAATATTGCAATATTGGGACATGGATGTTGGGTCTATATTTTGTGCTGGAGAAAGGATGCATTGGTTGGTAGGGCTGCAGTTCTGGGTGATGCAGTGTGTGGAAAAGTTTTGGGTTTTGTAAAAGCACAGGTGAACTTTAGCAAATTTTGACCGGATTTTGGGGGGATGGCGTTCTGATCTGCAAATATCCGTTTGCAGATCAGGTGCGAGATGCCAACAGGATATGGTAAAAGATGTTATGACAATCTTGTCACGGTAAAGGTTCGAATGTCAGCTAGAAACGTTCCCCCTGAAAAAATCTGTTTTAAATATATATATATAATATATATATATATATATATATATATATAAAATAATATATATATTTATATATATATATTTTATTATATAGTATTAATTACTTATGGCATTTATAAGAGGCTTTTCTTCATTTTTAAAAACGAGCCAACACCAAACTGCATGTTATCCATTAAAGATTTCACTTTCGTTATAACACACACACACACACACACACACACACAAAACACACACACACACACAACAAAACACACACACTTTGAAGCAGTATCACTGAATAGTGCTCCCAGGATATATCGTTCTAGTGGCTGTCCTAAGATATTATTAGCGGTCATCTACGTGAGTAAATCAGTGAACATACCTACAAGAGTGAATAGCTTTCAAGAGTGCAAATAATGTGATAAGATCAAGAATTTTTTACAATTTTGATTTAAATAAATTGTGAGTGAGGGAGGGTAGCAGTCAGCTATCAGGCTACTGGCGCAGTGTTGACACAAAATATCCAAACAGTTAATTGGGTTAACGGTGATTTTGAAAATATTAACAAATACATATGTTAGTTGGTTTAAAACAGCATTTGTAGGATAAGGTTATGAAAGAGTGATTAAGTAAAAAACTGAAAGTAAGAAAAAATTAGTAAAATCCCCAGCTGTTGGTGTTGTGAAGGTAGCTAACATCATCAGACTTGTTATGACCATAATACTGTACTAAAGAAAAAAGAGGGAATACCAAGTCTTAAAAGAAAAAGAAAAAAAACTTGAATGCATGTTTAAAGTTCCTGAAGGAGTTAAAAAATTGAAGGAGTTGATAGCAGCCGACCAGCAGGAACCTCCATTGTGTGCAGACGACATCACTTGCCTATTTGTGGGTAATTTTGGTTAGTGTCTAAAGTCTCAGTGTCTCGCCCTGCTGGTTGTATGCTTTTACCATCTCTCTCCCTATTTCAGTACCAGGAGATAGATAGTGGTTAGTAAATTATCTAATATCGCCAGGTAAACTCCAGAAGAGTTGTGTAGCCTAGTGAACCCCCCCCATTTTTCTGAGGGACAAGTTTGTAAACAAGTACGCACATACAAACAAAGTGTGCACCAGTAATTATTATTATAAAAAAACATTAGTATATATTAATAAGGAATTGAGGAGAAAAAATAATTTCCTATAATCTTAAAAAAGTAAGGTAGCCTTTAGTGTGCGAAGATCTGGCCGGGAGATACGGGTGAACCAACAACAATAACAAATAGTTTTAACCTGACCCCCCCCCCCTTTTTCAAAGAACGACAAGCTAGTAAAACAACACCACACACACAAACACAAGTTTTACACACAAACACAAGTGTACACAATTAATATTATATAATATATATTAGTGTATATTAATAAGGAATTGATTGTGAAAATTTTTTTATGATCTTCAAAAGAGAGCGTAGCACAGTGTGCGCAGAACACCCGTACCCCCCCACCCAAAACCCCACACACATCCACAAAATCACCCCCCCCACACACCCACACACACCCCCCAAAAATTACACCCCCCCCCACACACACATTGCCAGACTCACACTACACCCCCTCCTCCCCCCCCAACATCTCACTCCTTCACCTGATCCCTCCCCTCCCTCTTTCA
Source organism: Cherax quadricarinatus (assembly GCF_026875155.1). Classification (NCBI taxonomy): domain Eukaryota; kingdom Metazoa; phylum Arthropoda; class Malacostraca; order Decapoda; family Parastacidae; genus Cherax; species Cherax quadricarinatus. Next base: position 27,208,811 of record NC_069478.1, read on the forward strand.
CCCTCCCCCTCCCACCTCTCCCTCCTTCCCCCCTCTCCCTCTCCCACTCACCACTTGGGCTTCACTCTCCTTCCCACTCCCCCTTCCCACTAATCTCCCACATAGCCCCCAGTTCCTCCTCTACCCCCCCCCCCCACACTCTGACATACACAATACTAACCTAAATACAGAATTACATAGGTTTCCCACACTGAGGCAATCAGGATAAAACAAAAAAGGGGTTTGCCAGAGAGCAACAAGAAAAACCAAGGGACAGGAGGAGGAAACTGCAAAGGAAGATGGGCAGCAGAGCTCACAAAAAGGAACATGAATGGGAAAAGAAACTAGAAGAACTTAGCATGAGAATGGAAGAGAGGATAGACATGGAAAGCAGGATGTGGGAGGTGCAAGTCAAAGCAGCAGAGGCCAGGATACAGAGTTTAGAAGAGGAACTGAAAAATCTGAAACAGCCTAAAGAACTAAAGAACATTTTGGGATTGACAACAGAGACTGCTACCTCAGTCACAAATAAGGGGACTGTAGGGAAAGAAGGAGCAAAACAGAATGTAGAAACTCAATCAGTGGAGAATGTAGTAAATGAAAGACCTAAGCTATATGTGGAGGCCCAAACAGACCACAGCAGAGCCAGGGAAAGCCGAGAAGGGAAAAATGACAGGCCACTGAGCCCAAGTACATTTACCTAGTAAAACTGAAGAAAGGAAAGCTGCAATGGGGGAAAATCAAATTGAATGAGAGGATCAAGGGATATGCAGTGGGAGAATGAAAGGGTGAGGTCAGTCTTTGTGTATGGGCTCCAGAAGTTGAAGGGGAAACATATGAAGCCAGAAAACAAGGGGAAAAAAAAGCCAATTTTAAAGAATCATGAAAGCAATGGAGAAGACGACATGACCCCGCTGGAAAATTTTCAGAGAATAGGGGGGGTATGTAAAAAAAGAACCGGCCAGTGAAAGTGACCTTCAAGGCAGAATCGACTCGGAACAGGATCCTGCTGGAGAAAGCACGATTAAGGGACATGCCGGCATACAGGAAGGTGTATCTCGACTGCGACAGAACACAAGCAGAAAGGCAGAAACGAGAGAGATGGTACAAAGGCGAAAGGGGGAAAGAGAGGGGATGGAGAAGACAGACAGGAGATCCCCGACACAGGAAGATCAAATGCAGCCTCCCTCACAACTTCCTATAGAAGCCTCCCCCAAACCCGGTCAACCCCAGTGCAAAACCCAAACACTCTAAACCAAAAACCCATGCCACATCCAATGCCCCCCCCACTGCATTACAAACTCCACCCCCAAGCAACCACCCATAGTTCCCTTTTCAGGTCTCCCACTTCCCCAACCCCCAAAACACCTCCCAGACCACAAATCTTAGAAAAGAAGTTTAAGGTGTGGTATACAAATGCAGATGGAATAACAAATAAGTATGAGGAGTGGCACGAAAGAATCAAGGAGACATCCCCAGACATAATAGACTCACAGAAAAAAACTCCCAGAATAAAAACAGATTCAATCTTTCCAACGGATATCAAATCCTCAGGAAAGACAGAGGGAGGAGAGGGGGAGGAGGAGTTGCCCCTGTCTTAAAAAACCCGTGGGGTTTGGAAAATGGAAGGGAAAGGATGGCACGGGCGAAAGGGACTACTTAGTAGGAACAATCCAGTCTGAGGGACATAAGGTGATAATTGCAGTAATGTACAACCCACCACAGAACTGCAGGAGGCCAAGAGAGGAATACGATGAGAGCAACAGAGCAATGGTCGACACACTAGCCCAGGTGGCCAAAGGGGAGCACACATGGGGGGAGCAAAGTTACTAGTTATGGGTGATTTCAATCACAAGGGGATTGACTGGGAAAACCTGGAGGCCCCATGGGGTCCCGAAACATGGAAGCCAAGATGATGGATGTGGTACTGGAAAAACCTCAAAGCATCAACATGTTAGAGACACTACCAGAGAGAGAGGAGAGGATGAACCAGCAAGACTGGACCTTTTTTCACTTGAGTAGTTCTGACATCGGGATATTTATGTACGAAAGGCCCTGGGGGCTAGTGATCATGTGGTTCTGTGCTTCGACTACATAGTTGAGCTCCAAGTGGAAGAGAGCAGCAGGAATAGGGTGGGAAAAACCAAACTACCAAAAAGGGGGGAACTGCTCAGGCTTGAGGAACTTCCTTCAAGAATTTCAGTGGGGAGGGGAACTGACAGGAAAACCAGTACAAGAAATGATGGACTATGTGGCAACAAAATGCAAGGAGGCAGAGGAGAGGTTTGTTCCCAAGGGAAACAGAAATAATGGGAAGAACAGAACGAGTCCTTGGTTCACCCAAAGGTGTAGGGAGGCAAAAACTAGGTGTTACTAGAGAATGGAAAAGGTACAGAAGACAAGAACTCAGGAAAATAAAGAGATTAGCCGAAAAGCCAGAAACGAATATGCACAGATAAGAAGGGAGGCTCAGCGGCAATACGAAAATGACATAGCAACGAAAGTCAAGACTGACCGAAGCTGGTTTTACAGCCACATCAGGAGGAAAACAACAGTCAGGACCAGGGAATCAGACTGAGGAAGAGTGATGGGGAATTCAAAAACGACTGGGAGGTATGTCAGGAGCTCAACACAAGATTTAAAGAAGTATTTACAGTGGGAAACCAGTAGGACTCCAGGAAATCAGAGCAGGGGGGTGCACCAGCAAGTGCTGGATGAGGTACATATAACCAAGGAGGAGGTTTAAGAAGCTGCTATGCGAACTTGACACCTCAAAGGCGGTGGGACCAGACAACATCTCTCCGTGGGTCCTTAAAGAGGGAGCGAGACATTGTGTGTACCATTGACAAAGATCTTCAACACATCATTTGAAACTGGGCAACTCCCCGAGGTATGGAAGATGGCAAATGTAGTCCCAATTTTTAAAAGGGAGGCAGACATGAAGCACTAAACTACAGACCTGTATCAACTAACGTGTATAGTTTGCAAGGTCATGGAGATCATTTAGGAGGAGAGTGGTTTGGGGGACCTGGAAAGAAACAAGTGTATAATTGACAACCAGCATGGTTTCAGGGAGGGAAAATCCTTTTGTACACAAACCTATTTAGAGTTTTATGACAAGGTGACAGAAGTAAGACAAGAGAGAGGGGGGGGAATCGACTGCATTTTTTTGGACTGCAGAAGGCCTTCGACACAGTTCCTCACAAGAGGTTACTGCAAAAGCTAGAGGATCAGGCACACATAACAGGAAAGGCACTGCAATGGATAAGAGAATACCTTACAGGGAGGCAACAACGAGTCATGGTACGTGACGAGGTTCAAAGTGGGCGTCTGTGACAAGCGGGGTTCCACAGGGGTCAGTCCTTGGACCTGTGCTGTTTTTTGGTATATGTGAATGACATAACGGATGGGATAGACTCAGAAGTGTCCTTGTTTGCGGACGATGTGAAGTTAATGAGAAGAATCAAATCGGATGAGGATCAGGCAGGGCTACAAAAAGACCTGGACAGGCTACAAGCCTGGTCCAGCAACTGGCTCCTTGAGTTTAACCCCCGCCAAATGCAAAAGTCATGAAGATTGGGGAAGGGCAAAGAAGACCGCAGGGCACAAAAATAGTTTAGATGGCCAAAGTCTGCAAACCTCACTCAAGGAAAAAGATCGGGGGTGAGTATAACATTGAGCATATCTCTGAGGCGCACTCAATCAGATAACTGCTGCAGCATTTCGGGCGCCTGGCAAACCTACGGATGCGTTCCGATACCTCAGTAAGGAGTCGTTCAAGACTCTGTTTACCATTTTCGTCAGGCCCCTACTGGAGTATTGCAGCACCAAATTTGGAATCCACACCTAGTCAAGCACGTCAAGAAATTAGAGAAAGTGCAAAGGTTTGCAACAAGACTAGTCCAGAGCTACGGGGATTGTCCTACGAAGAAAGGTTTTAGGGAAATTGGCTTGACGAAACGGAGGCCAGGAGGGTCAGGGGAGACATGATAATGACATACAAAATACTGCGCGGAATAGACAAGGTGGACAAAGACAGGATGTTCCAGAGATGGGGGCACAGACACAAGAGGTCTCAATTGGAATTGAAGACTCAGATGAATCAAAGGGGTGTTAGGAAGTATTTCTTCAGTCAAAAGAGTAGTCAAGCCGTGGAAAAAGCCTAGAAAGTGAAGTAGTGGAGGCGGGAACCATACATAGTTTTAAGGGAGGTATTTATAAAGCTCATGGAGCAGGGAGAGAGAGGACCTAGTAGCAATCAGTGGGAAAGGGCGGGGCCAGGCGCTTGACTCGACCCCTGCAACCAAAAATAGGTGAGTACAAATAGGTGAGTACCACAACACACCCCACACACACACAAAAACACACACACAAAAAGAATGAAGAAGTGATTACATAGCGGGAATGCTTCACTCTGGAGGTCCCAAAGTGGTAATTGCAGTGATGTATAACCCACCACAGAACGCAGGAGGCCAAGGCAAGAGTATGATGAGGACAAAAAGAGCGAGGTTACACATGGCTGCAGTGGCCAGAAGAGCTCATGCATGAAGGGCAAAGCTCCTGATCATGGGGGGACTTTAACCACAAGGAAATAGATTGGGAGAACTTGGAGCCACATGGGGGCCAAGATACATGGAGGGCTAACAAAAAGGAGGTGGTACTGGAAAAAATTCATGTTGCCAACCGTAAAAGGGGACACTACAAGAGAGAGGAGAGGATGAACCAGCAAGACTGCACCTAGTATTCACCTTGAGTAGTGCAGATATTGAGGATATCACATATGAAAGACCCCTTGGGGCCAGCGATCATGTGGTTTTAAGCTTTGAATACACAGTAGAGCTACAAGTGGAGGGGGAAGCAGGAAGGCCAGGACGAATGAAGCCAAACTACAAGAAAGGGGACTACACGGGAATGAGGAACTTCCTGAATGGGGTTCAGTGGGACAGAGAACTGGCAGGGAAGCCAGTTAACGAGATGATGGAATATGAATCAACAATGTGCAAGGAGGCTGAGGAGAGGTTTGTACCCAAGGGTAACAGGAATAATGAAAAAGCCAGGATGAGCCCATGGTTCACCCAAAGGTGCAGGGAGGCAAAAACCAAGTGTGCTAGCGAATGCAAGAAATATAGAAGGCAAAGGACCAGGAAAATAAGGAGAGCAGTCGTAGAGCCAGAAATGAATATGCACAGGTAAGAAGGGAGGCCCAACGACAATATGAAAACGACATAGCAGCGAAAGCCAAATCTGACCCGAAGCTCTTATACAGCCACATCAGGAGGAAAACAACAGTCAAGGACCAGGTAATCAGGCTAAGGAAGGAGGAGAGACAACAAGAAATGACTGTGAGGTATGTGAGGAACTTAAACAGAGATTCAAAGAAGTGTTCACAGAGGAGACAGAAGGGGCTCCAGAAAGACGGAGAGGTGGGGTACACAACCAAGTGCTGGACACAGTGCACACAACCGAGGAAGAAGTGAAGAGGCTTCTGAGTGAGCTAGATACCTCAAAGGCAATGGGGCCAGATAACATCTCTCCATGGGTCCTGAGAGATGGAGCAGAGGCACTATGTGTACCCCTAACAATAATATTCAATACATCTATCGAAACAGGGAGAGTGCCTGAGGCATGGAAGACAGCAAATGTAGTCCCAATCTTTAAATAAGGAGACAGACATGAAGTACTAAACTACAGACCAGTGTCACTGACATGTATAGTATGCAAAGTCATGGAGAAGATTATCAGGAGAAGAGTGGTGGAACACCTAGAAAGGAATGATCTCATCAACAGCAGCCAACACGGTTTCAGGGACGGGAAATCCTGTGTCACAAACCTACTGGAGTTCTACGACATGGTGACAGCAGTAAGACAAGAGAGAGAGAGAGGGGTGGGTGGATTGCATTTTCTTGGACTGCAAGAAGGCATTTGACACAGTTCCAGGTGTCAGAGTGGGCGCCTGTGACCAGCGGGGTCCCACAGGGGTCAGTCCTAGGACCAGTGCTCTCTCTGGTATTTGTGAACGACATGATGGAAGGAATAGACTCCGAAGTGTCCCTGTTTGCAGATGACGTGAAGTTGATAAGAAGAATTCATTCGATCGAAGACCAGGCAGAACTACAAAGGGATCTGGACAGGCTGCAGACCTGGTCCAGCAATTGGCTCCTGGAGTTCAGCCCCACCAAGTGCAAAGTCATGAAGATTGGGGAAGGGCAAAGAAGACCACAGACGGAGTACAGTCTAGGGAAACGGAGACTACAAACCTCACTCAAGGAAAAAGATCCTGGGGTGAGTATAACACCAGGCACATCTCCTGAGGCGCACATCAACAAACAACTGCTGCAGCATATAGGCGCCTAGCAAACCTAAGAACAGCATTCAGCCATCTTAATAAGGAATCGTTAAGAACCCTGTACGCTGTGTATGTCAGGCCCATATGGAGTATGCGGCACCAGTTTGGAACCCACATCTAGCCAAGCACGTAAAGAAACTAGAGAAAATGCAAAGGTTTGCAACAAGACTAGTCTCAGAGCTAAGGGGTATGTCCTACGAAGAAAGGCTAAGGGAAATCAACCTGACGACACTGGAGGACAGGAGAGATAGGGAGGACATGATAACAGCATATAAAATACTGAGAGGAATTGACAAGGTGGACAGAGACAGAATATTCCAGAGATGGGACACAGCAACAAGGGGACACAGCTGGAAATTGAAGACACAGATGAATCACAGGGATATTAGGAAGTATTTCTTCAGTCACAGAGTAGTCAGGAAGTGGAATATTTTGGGAAGCGATATAGTGGAGGCAGGATCCATTCATAGCTTTAAGAAGAGGTATGACAAAGCTCATGGTGCTTGGAGAGTGATTCAGTAGAGGCCAGTGAACAGGCGGGGCCAGGAGCTGAGACTCGACCCTTGCAACCACATCTAGGTAAGTAGAACTAGGCAAGTACAGTGTAACTGATATACGGGCCAGTGGGAAGCCAGCAGCAATAGCCTGGTTGACCAGGCAAGCACCAGACAAACCTAGCCCAGGGTCTAGCACCAAGAGTAGGAAAACTCTCGAAACTCATCACTGGTGAGAAAGTGTCAAGTAGTACATGTCAATTATTATTAAAAAAAAACTTCTCACCAGTGTGATTAACTCATCTGCTACAATGTCAAAATCTGAAATGGCTTCCCAACATGTGGAATATACAATGGTTGTGTCATGCCCACGTTGCTAAAATGAAAGATGCCTAGTTCCTCGGACTTTTTTGATCCACATACTATTGTGCTACAGTCCACAGGATGGATATTGTGGCAACAATGTAATCCGCACGGTGACAACACATTACGTGGTAAAGGAACTTGAAATAGTTTATGAAGAAGTCTTAGTCCTTGTAAACCAACAAGTTATAAAATAAGGAAAAAGTAAATACAACAGAATACTAGTAAATTGTTGATAAATGAAATTATTTAAAAGAGATATAGAGACTTGTCTATATTTAATTCAATAATAAGTGGCCAAAGCGACTACTTATGTTATGGTGTAATCCATCGCCGTCCTCTTTACGTAGGTAAGTGCTTCACACAACCCATGAATTTAGACACGTGTAACTCTAATATATCTTCATTGTGGAAACATTATTCCGCACAGTGGTTTCATCAGTCCAATACAAAAAAAGAATGATTGAAAATCAAACGGAGGTTGAGGTAATCAGTCCTTCAACCAGGCTGAGGAACTGATTACCTCATACCTCTACTCTCCTTACCCATTTCTACTTTGTATTGGACTGATGAAGCCACTGTGTGGCGAAACGTTTCTTCAATAAAGATTCCCATGTGTTGCATAAGTGTCTCAATTCTTCACATCCAAGTGTTGCACAAGTATCTAGTTTATCATGGTGTGGACGGTAGCAAGAGAACATTTAAATACACAGTAACACAGGGACTAGGACCCCAAGGATCAGCTAGATTAAATTATTATTATTATAATCAAAAAGAAGCGCTAAGCCACAAGGACTATACAGTGCAGCTAGATTAAAATTAAGCATTTTTTCTGTTTATGTAAATTTAGGGTAATTTCTACGAATTTTTGTTATCATATTTTCACTATTATGATACCATGACATATGTTGAATACTGTTTTGTCTATATTCCTCGGTCTATATATATTCCTTGCCTATATTTCTTGGACCTTATTTAAAAAAAGTTATTGTATTTCTGACCGCAAACTTTAAATTTAGTTTGATCATACTCTATGTTTACATAGGTTCGAGTCTCCTTCAGCCAGAGATCAGTGTTTTTATATATATATATATATATATATATATATATATATATATATATATATATATATATTATATATATATATATATATATATATAATATATAATATATAGTTAACTTGGAAATGATTGTGTCGATGCATGGACTATTTAGAGGCATATGTTATGGAAAAACAATGTGAAATTAATGTTAACGAGGGAGTGACCAGTCAGTGCATCCACCCCCACGTCACGGGGGTAGGTGGAAGAGGCGGGATGTGTAACTGGATGTGTAACTAGATGGTGAGTGAACACATTGGTTCAGCAGTGCCCATACCCACATTGTTCATAGTGTACATGGGAAACAAATAAAGTTATGTGTATTGTAAGACAGTGTGAACAATATATAGTGCACAAGTCCATGTGTATTGTACTTCCCGGGATAACCCCACTCAACAACCTGCGCCTCCCCTACCTAATTCCCAGGGGAAGTTTTCCCTTCCCCTCCCAGCCCCTCAAACTCCACCAGGCCACCACGGTCAAGTTCACTACCTTCCACGCACCATACCCACCCAGCATGTCATATTCCACTCTATTGTCTAGTCTAGCAGATGGATGCCAACCAGGAGGAAGCAAGCAGCCAGGGAAATGGCATGGTTGGCAATACTAGGAGAGGCAAGTGTCGGTCATGCTTACAGCTTCGTTGTCTCAACTCGAATGGTTTCCTCCGCAAACACGGTAGTTGCCCTGGTTCAGGATGTCCTCCTGTGGAAAGTGATGATCCAGAGCCACCTCAGGCACCTGAACCCTCTCCAACAGATTTCATCTCATCAGACAATCTCTTGGAAGCAATTAAAGCAACAGGTACCAGGACACTCACACATATTCCCAAAGCAGCCCGTCCACACGCAGCTGGGAAACTTACAGACCTCCTGAAAAAAGTAAACGATGGTTCCACTATCTTAAATGCTCCACCAACCATCAAGGCATGGCACAACTTGCTACTTTTTGGCAATGTCTGCTTAGCTGTGCCGGAAAGAAGGGGAAGGAGGCTAGCCTCAATGATAATTAAATCCTTAAGAGATTTTCCTAGAGTTGATAACCTCATTCGCCTTCCCCGTCAACACAAAAAGGGAGAGGCAGAACCCCACTCACTCTACTGACAGTGAAAAAGTCAGAGTCCAGGTGAGCAAGAAAATTGAAGAGGGCAACACAGTGGGGGCAATAAGAATTATTACCAGTGAAGATACAGTTGCTCCCAGGGATGCTGACACGGCTGAAGCACTTAGAGGAAAGCACCCTGCCAGGGAAACCAGTGGCACCAACAGTTCCAACACCTCTGTCCCCACTATGGAACCATTGATATTGGAAGACTCAGACATTTACAAAGAAATAATGTCGTTCCCATCGGGTCTGTGGGGGTTACACTGGATAAGGCCACAGCTTTTTAAAGGGAAATGGTTAATCCGTTTTGGGAAAAAATTGCAGGACACTGCTTTCGGATCACAAGGTTCGTCAACAATTTTTGGGGAGGGTCTGATCCCTGTGAAATTAGACCTTTCTTTTTTGGTGAACTCTTTGTGCACTTAAAAAGAAGGATGGGGGAAATTCGGCCAATTGCAGTAGGCAACACCTTCCGCCTGTATCCAAAGCTGCGTCCAAAGTTTTCGTGCAAGGCACCCAATGTTCACCAAAACCGGGTTTGGCTTTGGGGTCTTAAGGAAGTGAAGCGGGTTCTGCAAACAGGCGTATATCAAAAAACCTGCTGAGGCAATGCGGGGAAAATTAGATTTCAAGAATGCGTTCATCCCGAAAGAGACGTGGTATTAGCAGCAGTACAAAAAACTTTCCGGGCCTTTCCTTTTGTTTCAGCCGGGTATAGCAAGGAATAAATGCTTCTTTTTGGAGAGCATGAAATTACTCTCGGGGGTGTAAAACAAGGAGATCCTCTTGCCCATTTCTCTTCTGTATGCAGTTGGGGAAATCAATCAGAGACCAGCGAGTAAAAAATCTGGTTCCTGATGATGGACATGCAGGTTACAAAAGGTCCTCCTACTGCCTTACACAGGTAATGAATGGGGACAGGAAATGGGTCTCCCCTTTGAATCCATAAAAAATGTGAAATCATCTCAGTCAGTAAACAAGTGATAAATGCAGTGAGAAAAATACCAGGGCAGCAGTCTTTTGCCCCACAAAATAGTGTCTTGAGGAGCACCTCGGGGAAGCAATGCCTTGACACAATTTCGGGAAAAAAATTTGGGAAAAGAGTTAAGGAGGATGGAAAAACGAATGGAAATTGGACACCCAGGGATGCCTTGTCCCTTCTCACAAAGTGCTTGAGTTTGCCAGGTTGACTTTTTCCTAAGATGTGCACCTTCTTTGATCCCCTATATGCACGAATATGACGTATTTGAGGAGTTTTTTTCGAAATATTTAAACCCCTTTATTTAGAAGAGGGCAGGGGAAACCAACTACATTTTCCCAGTCAGACTAGGGGCTTGGTGTCCGCAAGTCTCACAGATTGCGTTCCCTGCTTTCTGTCCTCGTGATTGACCCAGAGAGCTTGTGCGCGATTCCCCCTGACTCTTGGGGACAAGATAGGAGTCCAGGCCCAAAATTCATTGACGGAGCAATGATCTGGGTAATTAACGGGCTGGGCCCAGACCTGTCCCCCAACAACTAAAACAATCGCACTGGGATGGTCCAATAGTGGAAAATATTCCCTAAAAAATGCTTCAGAGTGTGGGGGAAAGGGATAGAGCCCGCCTCCTGGCAGTGGGGCCCCCTCATGCTGGGGATTTCGTTGGTTTTCCCAACTCCAGCCTTGGCACCGTTCGCCCCACAGACCACCCAAAATCGGTATTCCCCCTTCGACTTGCCCCCCCTTTCTCCCCCGAAAAAAAAACAGGTTATTTGTGGCAGTGAAGCGCAGACCGTTCGGGTTACCATGGGTCTTGTTGCCGTAAACCCGAGGGAAGATTGAAGCATGAAGAGGGTTAATAACATTATCAAGGGAGCCTCAAACAGCTGGACCCCAGCAGTAAGGGAGCCCCCCCAACTATGCAGATCTGAGGCAGCAGAAGTGCCCAGATGTATCCCCTCAAGTGGAAGAGGGAAGCGGTGGTGGGGACTTTACATGTGATTACCTTGGTGATACCTTCTCCAATACACCGGGGGAGGAAGGAGGGGCAGCTGCCAGCTCAGGGAGCCCAAAAAAGTCTAAAAAATTGGGGGGTTTTTGCCATCATTATATGTTTGTTCCCATAGCCAGAGCCCCTTTGGTCATGGGGAAAGAGTGCATCAAAATTTCCTTTAAAGGGCTGGGAAAAAAAATCATCGGGGTAATGGGGATCCCGGGGGCAGTAGTTTTTTTCCCCAGCGGCTCAGTGCGGAGTTAAAAAGGGGTAATCCCTGCTGTTTTTGGGCCACCCCCCAGCTTGAGGAGCTGGATGAGTTTTTGCCTTATAATCGGTGATAACACGTAACAAATGTCCCGTATATGCCACTTTATATCTAATGTATCTCTTAAATCTTCTGTCCCATATTTGTAAAAAAAAATATTCCTATTAGTAAAAAAAAAAAAAAAATAAAAAAGATGGGGTGGTAGGGGAAGTGGATTTTTCAAAAAGGCCTCAGGAAGAAACCCCAATTTTTTCTTTAGCTTTTTATCACTTCTCCAAGGCTATGGTTCCCCAAATTTCACCAAGGGTGGACCCTCCTAATAAAAAATAATATATATATTTATATATATATATATTATATTTTATATATATATATATTTATTTTATATATATATATATTTTATATACAGTGGACCCCCGGGTTAAAGAAAATTTTTTCATTCCGTAGTAGTTCGGGGCCCGTATGACCGAATTTTTTCCATAGGAATATTTGAAGTAGATTAGTCCCTTTCAGACCCCCCAAAATACAGTACAAACGCCTTACATAAATACACTTACATAAATTGGTCGCTTTGGAGGCGATCGTTAAGCGGGGGTCCACTGTTATAATATTTTTTCGATATATACAATTAATTTTCTTTGGTTTAGAAAGCGCGTAAGCAAACACTGTGAAAATTTTAATTTGAAAAATTTCGGTCCTGGGAACCCTTTTTCATTCTAAAATACAGAGGAGAAAGAATTACACAATATATCTTTACCTTGTATGTTAGAAGTGTCAAAGGGCCCCCCGAAAACGTTTTCTAAATTTATTGTCGTAGTCTTTTTTTACGTGTTTTTCTTAAGCAACTTGTCGGTATTTATTACCAAGGTTTATACCATAATTTACTCTTAAGGCAGCAGGGTATATCTTTAATGTGTGAGCTGGTGCAGTAAAAACTTAGCGGAAGTTTGCACATTGTTTAAAGTCGAAAAAAGATCTAAAAAATTTTTTTTTTTTATCACACTGGCCGATTTCCCCTGGCAGGGTGGCCCCAAAAAGAAAAACTTTCACCTCATTACTCCCTCACTTTTGCCAGAAGGGTGCTTTACATACAGTTTTTTTAAATGCAAAATTAAACCCCCCCCTTTAGAGTAGGACGTCTTCCATCTCCAGGACTCAAGTCCGGCCCGCCGGTTTTTGAAACCCCCCTTAAATGTTACTTTGCTACACTCCCAAAAGCACTCAAGTATAAAAACCATTTGTCTCCCTTCACTCCATCAAACACGCTCACGCATGCCCGCTGGAAGTCCAAGCCCCTCGCACAAAAAACCTCCCTTTCCCCCCCCTCCAACCTTTCTTAGGCGACCCCTACCCCGCTTTCCTTCCACACGACTGTACACTCTTGAAGTCATTCTGTTTTGCTCCATTCTTTACAGTCCGACCCCTCAAAAACCTTTCCTCAGCCCTCTGGACAACAGTTTTGGTAAACCCGCCTCCCCCTTTAAATTCCAAAAAATAGAATTCTCTGCATTTATTCACACCCCCACCATTGCCTAGACAGACATCTCCCTGCCTCCAGCCTTCTCCCCGCTGCAACATTCATCACCCCGTTCACACCCCTTAAGAGCGTTTGGGAAAATTACTTCTTTTCATTCCTCTTTGCCCCCAAGGACAAAGTTCTTTTTCCCACCAGACTTCCCAAGTGCCCCCCAAATTTTTTTCCCCCATCAATTTATGATTCACCCCATCTTTCATGACCCCTCCGCTGACGTCACTCCCAAATATTGAATCGTTCCCTCCCCCCCTTCTCTCTCCTCCAATCTGATATCCAATTTTCACACCTAATCTTTTTTTTATCCTCATAACCTTACTTTTTCCTGTATTCACCTTAATTTTTCTTCTTTTCCAAACCCCCCCAAATTCTCCCCCAATCTCTGCAATTCTTTCAGAATCTCCCAAGAGCACATGTCTCAGCAAAAAACGCTGTGACAAACTCCCCCTTTGTGGGTTCTTTTCTTTTTAACTCCCGTTTTTTGCAAGCCCTCGATTCATTTTTAAACCCCCTCTATAAATATATTAAAAAACCCCGGTGAATCACACATCCTTTTCTAAGGCCTACTTTTACTGGGAAAAAATTTCCCTCTTTCCCACAAATCAACTTGAGCCCCACTATCCCGTAAAAAATCTTCACTGCTTTCAGAACCCACCCCCTAACCCTACACTTTCAAAAATTTCCACATTTTCACCCCATCCCCCCCTGTATAGCCTTTTCCAAAACCATAAATGCCCCAAAGACTCTTTTCCTTATTAAATACTGTTATTTTTATTTTCACTGAAACACTGGTCCACACACCCCCTACCTTTCTAAAGCCTCCTTGTTCATTGCTACCCATTCTCCCTTTACTTTAATTCTTTCAATTTAACTTACCTACACTTTACCAGGATACTCAAAAGACTTATCCCCCCATAAAATTTTTCATCTCTTTTATCCCCCTTTTCCTTTTTTAAAAAAAGGAACTGAGCTCTCGCCAATCCCTAGGTACCTTACCCTCTTCATCATTTATTAAAAAATTGCACCAACCCCTCCAAAACTATATCCCCCCCTGCTTTAAAAATTTTATCTTTATTCCATAATCCGGCTGCCTTACCCCCCATTTTACCTACTGCCCCACGAACTTCCCCCCCACTCACAAATGGGTCTTCCCCACTCCCCAAGATTTATTCCCCCTTGCCCTTACACGAATCACAGCTTCCCCATCTTCATCAACATTTAACAATTCCCCAAAATATTCCCCCCATCTTCCCAAAACCCCTAAATCTCATTTAATAACTCTCCTCTCCCATTTTTAACTGACAAATCCATTTGTTCTCTAGGCTTTTTAACTTGTTAATCTCACTCCAAAAAATTTTTCTTATTTTCAAAAAAATTTTTTGATAAAATTCACCCCCTTCTCTTTGCTCTTTTTTACATTGCTTCACCACTCTCTTAACCTTCCCCTTTTTTTCCATTACTCTTCCTCCTGCATCATTCTACTTTTAAAAACTTCTCATATGCTAACTTTTTTCTCCCCTTTCACTTCTTTCTCATTTCCACCAATCGCTCCTCTTCCCTCCTGCACCCCCTTTCCTGTAACACAAAATTCTGCTGAAACTCTAAAACTACATTTTTTTAAACCCCCCCATACCTCTTCGACCCCCTTGTCTATGTCTCATTAGCCCATCTATCCTCAAAAAGCTTTTTTATATCTTCCCTAAATGCCCCCCTCTTTTAGTTTTTAAACCTTCACCTCTCTTTCCCTGATGTTCTATTCTCCTTGTATCCCCTCTACCTTTACTCTCGTGTGCACAACTAGAAAGTGATTGATATATCTATGGCCCCTCTATAAACATGAAAAAGTCTATAACAGTCTTTTATTACAATAATAAACCCAAAAACTACTGTATTTGCCCTCATCTATCTTGTATACTTTTTTATCCCCTTTTTCTTAAAATTTATTACCTATAACTAAACCCCTTTCTTACAAAGTTCCCTTGAGTGATGGGACGAAATGGCGGGAAGGAAAGGGGTGGAAGGGAAAGGTGGGAGGGGGCGGGGCAGGAAAGGTGACTATGGGCGTGGAGGGGTAAGGGCATGAGGAGACGAGAGGGGGACAGTCTCAGGTTCCTGGAGGTTATTCAGGGATCAACGCCTCCCCGGGCCAGGTCCATGACCGGGCCCCTCCGGTGGATCAGGGCCTGATCAACCAAGCTGTTACTGCTGGCCGCACGCAGCCCAAAATACAAAACCACAGCCCGGCTGATCCGGCACTGACTTTAGGTATCTGTCCAGCTCTCTCTTGAAGGCAGCCGGGGATTTTTTGGGGCAATTCCCTTATGTTGGAGGGAGGGCTGTTGAACAGTCTTGGGCCCGGACACTTATGGTGTTTTCTTTAGTGTACCAATGGCGCCCCTACTTTTAATTGGGGGTATTTTGCATTGCCTGCCCATGTCTTTTACTTTGGTAGGGAGTGATTTCTGTGTGCAGATTTGGGACCATTCCTTCCAGGATTTTCCAAGTGTAGTTTATGATATATTTTATCTTTTCCCGCATTCCAACGAGAACAAGTCAAGTGCTTTCCAAGCGGTTCCCAGTAGTTAAGGTGCTTGACAGAACCTTACACGTGCAGTAAAGGATCTCTTTTACACTCTCTAGATATGCGATTTAACTGCCTTTGGAACGGAGATGGGAACAGCAATATTCCCTTGAGAGAAGTGTTTAAAAGGGTCCATCATTGGTTTTTTGGCACTTCGTTTTTGAACGTTGTCATTTTATCCATCTATCATTTTCTTTGCCACTTTTGTGTCTTGAAAGTGAGACCTCAGACATTATACTCCCAGGTCCTTACATTATTTTTCCGCTCTTTTTGTATGGCCGAGTTTTGTGATACTCTGTTCTAGTTATTATCTCCCCCCAGTTTCCCATAACGGAGTAGTTGGAATTGTCCTCATTGCATTATATTATTTTCCGTGCCCACGGGAAACTTTGTTTTATATCTTTATATCTCCTGTATGAAACCCACGGAATATGACGGGGAATCAATGCTAACTTTAATGCCACTGCCTCTAAAAAATTAGGGGTAACGCAAACCGCACATGAAATTTTAATTAGGGACATGTACACATAAGTACAGTTTCACCAGTTTGGGGAAATTACACTTATAAATAATAATAATAATAATAAAAATAATAATAATAAAAATAATAATTTTAAATAATAATATCTTTATTACTACAAATACATGTCAAGGAAAAACCAGGCCTAGCTACATCAATGACATGTTATATAGAAAGCCGCTTGTTTAATGATGAGCATTTCGGGCAAATTAGGTCTGTTTTGTCCCAGGATGCGCCCTACACCAGTTCGACAGACCCAGGTCCCATTTTAAACTGATAATGGAATTTTCAAAACAAGAGATAACCAGCCAATGATGATCCTTTTCAAATCACTTGTTCCTCTATGGAATATGCGTATTTTTAACACCCCCGTTCAAAGAGGTGAAATTGCTATTAGAGAGTTCAGAATCCTTTATGCCGTATAAGTTTTTCAAGCCCCTTAACTAAGGGAAAACGCGGGAAGCACTTGACTTGTACTCGTTGGAACGCAGGTGAGAGATTATATCATAAGCTACACTTGAAAATCCTGGAAGGAATGGTCCCGAATCTGCACACGAAATCACCCCCTCGAAAATAAAAGACTGGGCAAGCGATGAAAAAATCCCCCAATTAAAAAAGTAGAGGCGCCATTGGAACAGTAAGAGAAATCACCATAAGTGCCCAGGGCCAAAGACTGCTCAACAGCCTCCCACCAAGCATAAGGGGAATTACCAATAGGCCCCTGGCTGCTTTCAAGAGGGAGCTGGACAGTTTACCTAAAGTGGGGTTGCGGATCAGCCGGGCTGTGGTTCGTACATTGGACCACGTGCAGCTAGCAGTAACAGCCTGGTTGATCAGGGTCCTTGAAATATATTATTATTATTATTATTATAAATGTAATTCTCACACAGAACAGAGTAGCTGCACACTGCGGGTGTTTCTACAATGTATCCCTTTAAAGAATGTTGTATAGAGAGAAGAGAAAGTAACAAAGACCATGATTCTCCACTGAACAACAATAACCAGTTTAGGTCTTTCCTCCTCACAAGGTAAGAACTACATACAAGATTAGATGGGTATCTCTCAGTGCATATGCATATATATATATATATATATATTATAATATATATATTATATATATATATATAATTTATATATATATATATATATTATAATATATATATAAATTTTAAAATATATCATTATTTTAATTTTATGTGTGGAAATAGGCAGAACTTGCGATCTTGGCTAAATTGCAACGCTCATCTTTTCATATAGGACAGCGAAAAATTTGTGTATGCATGATTTCGCCAAAATAATTTGAACCTAACGAAAAAAAATTATTTACTGGGTTGTTTAGATTAAAATTATTGTAAAGAATTCTAAAAAATATTTAGTTGGGGGTTTGGCTAAAATAAATTGTTTGTTATTAAGGTTAGTAAGTTTTCTAGATTTTTGGAGAAAATTAAAAATTTTACATTAACAAAATTAACCTTTTAGGGTCCAAGGCCCAAATTGGAGTATGCACCAGTGTCCAAGAATTTTCAAAAAAAATTTGTTTTTTTTTCTTATGAAATCGTAGAGAATCTTTTTGTGAGGTAATAAAACAAAAAGTACGAAATTTGGTGGAAATTGATGAAATTAGGGCTCTCGCGAATTTTGATGTGTCAGCGTATTTACGAATCGGCGATTTTGCCCACTTTGACTCCCCTTTTAGGCCAATTACATTATTCCAAATCAACCAAATTCTTAGCTATTTCACTAGTATTACTTTCTATTCTATCGATTGAGCACAAGAAATCGCCAAAATCAACTGTTTCAACTACAAAAATAAGTGATCGGAATTGTTAATTTGGCCAATTTAACACAAAGTTCAAAATATTCCAATTTCAAAATTTGGTCCAGAATGAACAATGTAGGCATTCCTGGCACTAAATAACATTTCCTCTGTTCATTAGTTATGTTTTGAGGCTTTTACAAAAAAATTCCATTTTGATTTTTTATTCACATAATGAATTTTTATTCACACCAAAAAATAGAAGATTTACTGTTATGCAATACTGTTAATAATTGTATAAATATCATCACCATATTTGTGAATGTATATTTAGACCCACCAGCTGAGTGTATTAGACGTGTGAGGTCGTTTGTTTACTTTGAATATCGGCAAAAAATTTAACATTTTGCTACTTTGAGCTCAGTTTCAAGCCATTTCCAGTGCTAAAACCAATCAAAATCATCTCTATTTCTGTAATATTTTCTTCCATTCTATCAAATGAGACCAAGAAATCGCAAATACAACTATAAAAAACATACGAAAAACATGCAAAGTTGCTGTTTTAATCGAAAATCAGGGTTTCATTTTTTTTTTTTCTCATTATACACAGTGTGCTGCAGGATCTGTTTTATGTGGTGACACATACCACATAGATGTATTCTGTCTAAACTAGGCCCAAATGTACCCTCACAGTTTATCAGAGTGAGCTGAGCTCATGGGTAGATCTACAGTTTGGACCTGAACGTAAAGCGTAGATCTACGGGACGGACCTGAAAGGGTTAATGAAAAAAATATATATTTAAACGTATAAGAGAAAATTTTAGAAAGGACTTAATTTTAAAAGGTTCTTGCTAATTGCCGTTTTACATATTGGCACA
>NC_069478.1:27228200-27280700 GCF_026875155.1 Cherax quadricarinatus
GGGGGGGTGTGCGAGCGCACACGTTAAGCTGGACGCTAAAGGGATGTGTTGGTAGTGGGTTGAGTGGCTCCATAAGGAATAGTAATGCCTCAAAAGCAACCGGCCCTAAAAACTCACCCCACCCCAATGCCCAACAATGCCACATATCACACGTGCTAACACACCACACTAGGAGACCTGCACAAACCAGTGAGTCTTTACCCCGAATATGAAATTGATATATATTAGAAAAACTCAATGCATCAGATAGAACAAGAGACGCCCTTCTGTTGGGGTTGTAGGGACGCCTAATGCTCCTCCAACAAATGAACAATAGAAGAATTAGTACCCGATCTTAACGTGGGCGCACATTCACTTGGGCGTCGGGAGGGAACATACCGGATCCGACGGGGGACACTAGTGGAGGAGACCGTGGGCCGACTCCTGGCAGACAAACAAGTAGAATGTTATAACCGCGGAAGTGTGGTGGGGGTGATTGTGAGAGAGGGTTAGCAGACGGTACCAAGGGATACTGACGGGGACTCCATGTATGTAGTTGGAGCCTGCGTACGCCGGGCACGTACTAGATAGATGAGAATTAACCGCTTGGTATAGGTACCTGTGCCAATAACACTGGGGTACGGGTATGGTAGGGAGTACACGGTGACGGGGCAGGGGACCCGGCCTCGAGAGTCGTTGGCGTTGTTGTTGGTTATCACGCGAAAGAACACGTTACGCAAGGGACTGTACGCCTGTTCATGTGTCCGGCCGGGAGGCCCAGTACAACGATGTGTTGTGTTGGTATCACAGATGCGGAACTAGTCGGAAGGGGTCGACATAAAGGGCTCATCGCTCCTTCACCGGTACAGCTCTTCGGTTTGATGTTTGGTGTCTCACTTGGGTGGAGCGTGGGATTGGGGGAGGGGGGGGGGGGGGATGGACGTACTCTCCCGGCCCAGATCCTTGCGATGTTGTTGTTTTCACCAGGTACGCTCCCGGGCCCAGGACTCGATATGTTGTTGGATCACCTACGGTAACTCTCCCGGCCCAGAAACTTCGTTGTTGTTGGGTTCACGGAACTCACCCTGCCCAGATCGTCGAATGTTGTTGGTTTAAAACAAACCCTGTCTCATCTTTCCGGCCCAGATCTCCGCACATGCTAGGCTTCTTTTACTTTTTTGAAATTATAGGATTAATTTTTCTCACGGCAATTTCCATATGAATATATACTAATGTTTTATTATATATAAGAATTATCTGGGTGCACAAACGTGTGTTTTTGTATGTGCGTACTTGTTTACTACATGTTCCTCAGAAAAAGGGGTGGGGTTCACTAGCAACACACCTCTTCTGAAGTTTACTTGGCGATATTTAGATAATTTACCTAACCCTATCTAACTCCTGGTACTGAAAATAGAGAGAAGAGAGATGTATAGGCATACAACAGCAGGGCGAGACACTGAAGGATGCTTATAGACACTAACCAAAATTAACCACAAATAGGCAAGTGACGACGTCTGTACAACAATGGAGTTCCTGCTGTCGTCTATCAACTCCTTCATTTTGTAACTCCTTCAGAACTTTAACATACATTCAAGTTTTATTTTATTTTTCTTTAAGACTGTGGTATTCCCCTCTTTTTTCTTTATCAGGTATTATGGTCATACCAGTCTGATGATGTTAGCTACATCAACAACACCAACAGCTGGGATTGACTAATTTTTCTTACTTTCAGTATTTACTTAATCACTCTTTTATGACCTTATCACTACAACTGCTTGCATTAATCAACCAACATATGTATTATTGTAAATATTTCAGATCTACACCGTTAACCCCATTAAACTTTTGGATATTTTGTGCAACACTGCGGCCAGTAGCTGCGATCACCTACTGCGGTACCCTCTTGGGGCCGGACACATCAGATTTCATTCAAATTTAAATTGTAAAATTTGATCTTATCACATATACGCACTCCTTGAAACATTAACACTCTTGTAGGTATTTCACTGTTCACTCACGTACGTATGACCGCTAATAATATCTTTATGACAGCCACTAGGACGCTAAATCCTTGAGGGAGCACTATTTAGCGATACTGCTTGTCACTCGTGTGTGTGTGTGTTGTGTGTGTGTGATGTGTGTGTGTGTGTTGTGTGTGTGTAGTAGGGTGTGTGTGTGGTGAAGGGTATGTGTGTGTGAAGGGTGTTTGTGTGTGTGTGTGAAGGTGTGTTGTTGTGTGAAGGGTGCGTGTGTGGTTATGTGAAGGGTGTGATGTGATATGTGAAGGGTGTGTGTGTATGAGAAGGGTGAGGGTTGTAATGTGAAGGTGATGTGTGTGTGTGTGTGTATGAAGGGGTGTGGTGTGTGGTGTGTATGAAGTGTGTGGTTGTGTGTATTGTGAAGGGTGTGTGTGTGTGTGTGTGTGTATGAAGGGGTGTTGTGTGTAAGAAGGGTGTGTGTATGAAGGGTTGTGTGTGTGTGGTGTGTGTGGTGTGGTGTGTGTGTGTGGTGGTGTGTGTGTTTGTGTGTGTGGAAGTTTGTGTGTGTGTGTGTGTGAAGGGTGTGTGTGTTTGATGGGTGTAGGTGTGTGTGTGAGTGAAGGGTGTATGTGTGTGTGTGTGTGTGTGAAGGGAGTGTGTGAGGAGTGTGTGTGTGAAGGGTGTAATGTGTGTGTGTGTGTGAAAGTGTGTGTGTGTTGTGTGTGTGTGGTGTTGAAGGTGTGTGTGTTGTGTGTGAAGGGTGTGTGTGTGTGTGACCGGGTGGTGTTGGGGGGGTGGGGGGGTGGGGGGTTTGAAGGGTGTGTGTGTGTGTGTGAAGGTGTGTGTGTGTGTGGTATTGTGAAGGGTAGGTGTGTGTGGTGTGTGTGTGAAGGTGTGTGGTGTGTGTGAGTGTGTGTTATGGTGAAGGGTGTGGGTGTGAAGGTGTTGTTGGTATGTGTGAAGGGTTGTGTGTTGTGTGAAGGGTGGGGTGTGAGAAGGGTGGGTGTGTGTGAGAGAAGGGTGAGTGTGTGTGAAGGGTGTAGTGTGTGAAGGGGAGTGTGTGTGTGTTGTGTGAAGGGTGAGTGAGTGTGAGTGGATATGTGAAGGGAGGAGAGAGTGAGAGAGGAGTGAAGGGTTGAGTGAGACGCAAGGTGAGAAGGTGTGTGTGTGAGGTATAAGCAGGAGATACACGAGAGTGAGTAGTGCCGGTTTAGAAATGAGACTGGTGAGTCATAGAGACCCGGATAAGGAGAGAACCGGGAGAGATATGATCGCGGTATTTAAGAGCCGGGATTGAAGACTTATAGAGAGCCGTCGTTGTATAGTAAGAGAGTGATGACCCTGTTATATAATAGATAATGGGGTAATATAAGAGTATAGAGAGACCCTTTAGTTTAGATAGTATAGATCCGCTATAGAGTGTTAGCCCCATAGTATAGTTTATATATGCCTATAGATATGATATCCCATAGAGAGATATAGATAGATATAGAGATATAGTTATGATTGCATATGAGAGCCGTTAGATATAGTAGATATATTGTTTGAGAGAGATAGATTGAAAGAGAAGTAGTTCCGAGTACTGTGCATTCGCCGCGTCTGCACCCTGCGGGACCCGGAGCGGCGCAGAATAGGGGCGTGAGTAAAGGGCGAAATTGGATATACGGCCCACCTGTGCAATAACAGCCAGAGAGAGGAAATATTGAATCGAAAGAAGAGAAACGACAGCGAAGGTAGCGATGCCCGGCACAGAACAACAGTGGGTGTGTGTAGGCCCAGCAACCGTAGGACACGCGAGCACCAGGAGGAACATAGTAGCCAACAACAGGAGTAAGAACAGCTGGGAAGCAGCAACAGGTGAGGAAGTAAACATGGTCATCAGCAGACAGGAGGAACAGTGGTAACGAATATGAGGAAGGAACAGTGGTACAGCAACATGATTGAAGAAAACAGTGGTCACAAACAGGAGGAACATAGGTAGCATCAACAGGAAGAAGAAACAGTGGTAGCAGCACAGAGATGAAGAAACAGTGTAACAGTGCAACAGGAGGAAGAACATTGTAGTCAACAGTAGGAACATGTGGTAGCCATCAATCAAAGGAAGAAACAGTGTTTACCAGCAACAGGAAGAAGGAACAGTGGTAACAGCCAACAGGAGGAAGAAAGTGGTAAGCCGCAACAGGAGGAAGGAACAGGTGGTATCACAGGAGGAAGGAACAGTGGTAGCATTCAACAGGAGAAGAAACAGGTGGAGTAGCAGCAACAGGAGCCAGGAACACAGTAGAGCAACCGGAGGAAGACAGTGGAAGCATCAACAGGAAGAAGAAAATACCCGGTAGCAACAACAGAGAACAAAGTGGTAGCATCAACAAGAATAAACAGTGGTATCATCAACAGGAGGAAAACAGCATACATCACCAGGAGGAAGAAACAGCAGTAGCATCAACAGGAAAAACAGTGGTAAGCATCAACAGAGGAAGAAACAGTGGTAGCATCAACAGGAAAGAAACAGTGGTAGCAACAACAGGAGTAAGAAACAGTGTAAGCATCAACAGGAAGAAACAGTGGTAGCAGTCAACAGTAGAAGAAACAGCAGTAGCATCAACAGGAAGGAAGTGAGAAACAGTGGTAGCATCAACAGTAGGAGAAACAGTGTAGCATCAACAAGGAAGCAAACAGTGGTAGCATCAACAGGAAGGAAGAAACAGTGGTAGCAACAACAGGAGACGAAACATGGTAATCATCAAGAGGAGGAAGAAACAAGTGGTAGCAGCACAGGAAGAAACAGTGGTAGCAACAACGGAGGAAGAAACAGATGAAGCATCAACAGGAAAAACAGTGGCAGCATCAACAGGAAGAAAGAAACAGTGTAGCATCAACAGAGGAAGAAACAGTGGTAGCAATCAACAGGAGGAAGAAACAGTGCAGCGACACAGGAGGAAGAAACAGTGGTAGCAACACAGAGGAAGAAACAGAGGCAGCCCATCAACAGGAGGAAGAAAGCGAGTGTAGCATCAACAGGAGGAAGAAACAGTGGCAAGCAGCATCAACCAGGAGGAAGAAACAGTGGTAGCACAACAGGAGGAAGAAACATGGCAGCATCAACAGGAGGAAGAAACAGTGGTAGCAATCACAGGAGAAGAAACAGTGGTATCATCAACAGGAGGAAGTTAAATAGTAAACTCATCAGGAATGGTTGAAGTTTAACACACACACACACACACACACACACCACGACACACACACACACAGCAGGGGGCACTAGCGACCACACACACACCACACACACACACACACCGACACACACACACACACACACACACACACACACACACACACACACACACAACACACACACACACACCCACACTGGCACACACACACACCACAACACACACACACACACACACACACACACACACACACACACACACACACACACGACCACACACACAAACACACGGACACACACACACACACACACCACACACACACACCCACACACACACACGACACACAACACACACGAACAGCAGCACACACACACACACACACACACACACACACACACCCACACACACACACACACACACACCACAACACACACACACACCACACACAGACACAGCACACATCACAAGAGCCACACACACACCACACACACACCCCACACACACACACACACACACCACACTCACACACCCCCACCACGCACACACACGACCGCACACACACACACCACACACACACACACCACACACACAGCCACACACCACCACACACACACACACACACCACACACCCCACCGGACACACGACACCCACACACACCACACACCACCGTCAGCACACACACGTGCACACCCACACACACCACCACACACACACACACACACCACCACACACATCTCACTCACACTCCACACACACACCACACACACTCCACACACACACACACCACCACACACACACCACAACACCACGGCACCACACACACACACAACCACACACACAACCACACACACACCACACACACCACACACAACACCTCACAACCACACACACACACACACACCCACACACACACACACACACACCACACACACCACACAGCACAGCACAACACACACACACCACACTGCGCACACCACACACACAGCGCCGCGACACACACCACACACCACACACACACACACACACACACCACACACACCGGCGGTGACTCTAGGGTATACCACCCACACGACCACACACACACCACACAACACCACACCCACCCCACCCCCACACCCCACCCAACCACACACACACACCACACCCACACCACACACCACACACACCCCCACCACACACACACCACACACAACCGCACACAGGCACCACACCCACACACACACACACACAGCACACACCACATCACACACACACACACACACCACAACACACGCACCACACACACACCACAACACACGACGACCACACACACCACACACACACACATCACACAGCATCACCACACACACCACACACACACACACACACACACACCACAACCAACACACCACACACCCACTACCACATCACCTACACACACCACTACTCACACACACACCACACAACCACACACCCACACACACACCCCCCTCCACAGCACAACGCACACACACACATCACACACAACACACACAACACACACACACAGCCACACACCACACACAGGACACACCGCACCGACACACACACACCCACCACACACAGCGACCCCCACACCAGCACACACACACCACACAACACACACACAGACACCCACACCCACATCACCACACACAGCGCGCACCACACACACACACACCACAGGCCACACAGTCTCGGCAGCACCACACACAACACACAACCTACCACACAGCACGCACCAATCACCACACACACACACCACCCGACCACCAACACACCACACACACACTCACACACACAACCACACACCCACCCACACACACACCACACAACACCACACACACACACCCACACACACCACACAACACACCACACACACACACCACACACACTACAACACACACACAGCCACACCACACACCACACCCCACACAACCACACAACACACACACACACACACACACATCACCACACGACACACAACACCACACATCACACACCACACACACACAGCCACACACACCCACACACAAAAAACACGGGCCCACACACACACACCACACACACACACCACGACAATACACCACACACACCAACCACCACCACACCACACACACCACCCCGCACCACACACACACACCACACACACACCACACACACACCACACACCAACCACACCAACACCCACACACACCACACACACAAAACGACACAACACTACACACACCACACACCACAACACACCACACACACCCACACACACCCCCCACACACACACACACCACACACACCACACACACCACACAACACACACACTCCACACACCACACACACACCACACCCACAGACACACACCCACACACACAACAACCACACCCACACCACACACCAACACACCACACCACTACACACACACCACAACCACACACACACCAAGACCACACACAACACCTACCCACACCACCATCACACACACACACACCCCACACACACCACACACACAACACCACACACTACCCACTACACACACACACACACACAGTCACGACACACACGACCACACCACACACACACACCAACACACACCACACACACACACCACACACACAGACACCACACACACACACAACACATCACACACAACACACACGAGCACGACACACACACAGCACACACACACACCCACACACACCACACACACCACCACACACACGAGTCACCACACACAAAAGCAACCACTACACACACCACACACCCACACACACACACCACACACACACCACACAACACCCACACCACACGACCACACACACACACACACACACCACACACCACACCCACCAACACACACCACACTACACCATCACACACACCACACACACACATCACACCACACACACACCACACTACACACCACACCTACACACCCACAACCACCACACACAGCACCAACACATCACACACACACACACTCACACACACACACCACACACACACACCACACACACATCCACACACACACACACACACTACGACACACACACCAACACACTACCACACACCACACACACACCACACACACACCACAACAGCACAGCTCCACACATCCCACAACCCACACACAAACACCACACACACACACCACACACAACAGGGCGACCACCACACACACGCACACACACACACACCGGCACCGCACACACACACACCACACACACCACACACACACACACACACACACACACACACACACATCACAGGCACACACACACACAACACACCACACAACACACACACCACACACACACACCAACACCACACACACACCACACACACCACACACACCACACACACACCCACCACACATCACCACAACACACCCCCCACAACTCACACGCAACCACACCCACCACACACACACGCCACACACATCACCACACAACAACCGCACACACACCACACACACACCACACACACGGGACACACCACACACACGCACACAGCACCACACACACACAGCCACACACCACACACACCACACACACACCAACACACACCACACACACCACACACACCACACACTACCACACACAACACACACACCACACACACCAGCACACACACACACCACACCACACACCACACACACACACCCCACACATACCACACACACAACCCACACACGACACACCACACACACACACCACACACCACCACCACACACAAACCCCACAAACAGCACCTACCACACACACACCACACAAACACACCACACACCACACCACACACACACACACACACACCACACCACACACACACACAACACACACATCACACACACACACACACACACACCACACCACACACACACCACACACACATCCACACACAACACACCACAAC
Organism: Cherax quadricarinatus; assembly: GCF_026875155.1. NCBI lineage: Eukaryota > Metazoa > Arthropoda > Malacostraca > Decapoda > Parastacidae > Cherax > Cherax quadricarinatus. Next base: position 27,237,239 of record NC_069478.1, read on the forward strand.
ACACACCACACCGCACACCACACACACACACACCCCACCCACACCACAACACACACACCACAACACACACAACAGGGACACACACAGACAACACACACATCCACACACACAAAGCACACACACACATACACACACACACACCACACACACACACCACACACCACACCCACACCTACACACACACACCACACAACCACACCCACACACACACACACACACCACCCACCACACACACACACCCACACACACAGACCCACACACACCACACCCACACACACACAACAACACAACCACACCACATCCACACACCCCACAGCACACACACCACACACACACACCACACACACCACACACAAACACACACACTCCACACACAACGCGCCACACGGCGAGCGACACACCACACACCACACACACACCACAACACACCACACACATACACACCACCCACACACACACGCACACCACACACAAACACCACACACCCACACCCACACAGCCGCACACACCTACACACAAACACACACCACACACACTACACACCACACAACACACACACACCACCACACACACCACACACACACAGCACACACACACACACCACACACACCACATAGCCACACACACCACACACACAACCACACACACCACACGCTCAGGCGCACACACCTCACACACACACCACCACACACACACACCACACACACACGACACACACACACTACACACACCACACACACACACACAACCACACACACCACACACAGCCAACACAACCACACACACCACACACACAGCAGCCACACCACAACACCACACACAACCACACACACCAACACACCACACCACCACAACACCACACACACACAGAACCAACACACACCACACACACCAACACACACACACCACACACACCAAACAACACACACACCCACACACACACCACACACACACACCCCCAGCACCACAAGCACACACACACCACACACACACACACCACACACACCACACTACAGGCACACACACCACACACACCTCACCACACACGACACACACCACACACCACACACACCACACACAACCACACACACCCACAACCACACACACCACACACACCACACACACACACACCACACAACACCACACACACACGCACACACACGCCACACACACCACACACACACACACCAAACACACACACACCACACACACCCACACCACACACACCACACCATCACAGACACACACAACACACACCACAGCACCACACACACATTCCACACACACACACACCACAACACACACACACCACACACACAACACACCACACACACACACCCACACACCACAACACACAAACAACCACACACCAGCACACACCACACACACACACACCACACACACACACAAACCACACACACCCACACTCACACACACCACACAGACCACACACAACACACACCACACACACACACACACCACGCCACACCAGCACACCACACACACACACACCGACACACACTCACACACCACACACCACACAAGTCCACACACAGCCGACACACACACACCACACACCCACACACACCACACACACACCACACGACACACACACCACACCACACACACACAACACACACACCACCACACACACCAACACCGAAACCACACACCCCACACAGACACCACACACATCCATCAACCACACACACTACACACACCACACACCACACCACACACACCACACACATCCACACAACAACCAGCACACACACACACCACACCCACACACACAACACACACACCCCACACTACACCTCACACACCATACACAACACACCACACACACACACACACACCACACACACCACAACACCACACACACACCAGCGACATAAACACACCACAGCACAACACACACCACAGCACCACACACAACAAACAACACACCACACACATCTCACTACCACACACACACACACACCACAATCACACTCACACACACGACACACCATACACACGACACACACACACACACCCTCACACACAACACCACACACAATCCACACAGCACCACACACACCACACAACACCACAACACCCCACACACACCACACACACACACACACACCACACACACCACTACCACCACACACACCGACACCACCACACACACCACACACACGGCACAGCACATGCACCACCAACACACACACACACACACACACCACACACGACCACACACAGGGCCACACACACACACACCACACACACACACACACACACACACACACACACCACACACACACTACACCATAACACACACACACACACACACACAACCAACACACACCACACACACCACACACACCACACAACACCACACACACGCAACACACACACACACACACACGCCACAAACACACCACACACACACACAACCACACACATACACACACACAGGTGCACACAACACACACACATCACACAACCAACACAATCACACCACACACACACACCACAATACACACCAAACACACGCACACACACACACACACACACACACAGACCGACACACAACCCACACACCACACACACAAACAACACACACCACACACACCACACACACATCACACACACACAACCACACACACAACACCACACACACACAACACAGCGGCACAGTGTTATCCTGGCTGGGTGTTGGTAATTAATTAAGAGCGAAGAGGTTAATTATCCCGGCGATTAATTAATTTTGCTTAATAATAATCACGTTGTTTGAAATGTGGTCCCGGGGGGGGGGGGCTGGCTGCATGTTGAAGGGCTCATGAAATCCAGGTAAGTGGAGGCACACACACCACTTCTCTCGGATCAGAACCTTATCGTCCACCTCTCCCCAAAGCCAGTGGTACATTAAACCTCAGAAGTGGTACAGTGTAACCTCAGTTTAGTGAGGTACATTGAACCGTTCAGTACTGGTAAATTGTACCACAGTATTGGTACATTGTACCTCATTAGTGGTACATTAAACATCAGTAGTGGAAACATTGTACCTCAGGTAGAGTGGTACATTGTACCTCAGTAATGGTACAATGGAACCTCAGTAGTGTACATTAGTACCTCAGGTAGTGGTACATTATACCTCAGTAGTGGTAAATTGTACCTCAGTAGTGGACATTTGTTACCTCAGTATACTGGTACCTATGTACCTCAGTAGTGTGTACCTTGTACCTCAGTATGGTAACATACATACATCATAGTGGTACATTGTAACCTCCAGTAGTGGTACATTGTACCTCCAGGTACTGTACATTGTACCTCAGTAGTGGTACATTTTATCCTCAGTAATTAGGTACATTGCACTCATAGTGGACATTGTCCCTCAGTAGTGTGTACATTATACCTCATTGTGGTACATTTACCTACAGAAGTGGAACCGGTTGTGTACCTCAGTGACGAGGGTACCGATGTACCTCAGTAGTGGGTACATGTACCTCGAGTAATGGTACATCTCACCTCAGTAAGTGGTACAATGTACCTCAGTAATGGTACATTGTCCTCATAGTGGTACATACACCTCAGTATGGTACATTAGTACCTCAGTAGTGGTACAGTTGATTCCTCAGGTAGATGGTATACTTTGCACCTCAGAACTGGTACAAAGTACCTCATTAGATGGACAGTTGCCCCTCATGTACAGTGTACCTCAGTAGTGGAACATGTAACCTCAGTACTGTTACATTTGTATCTCAAGCGAAGCGGTACATTGTACCTCAGAAATGGAAAATTTACCACAGTAGTGGTACATTGCACCTCAGTAGCGGTACATTGTCCCTACCATGACGGTGCATTGTAACCACAGCAGTGGTACACTTAACCTCAACAGTGGTACAGATACACTGTAACCTCAACAGTGGTACACTGAACCTCCAACATTGGTACACTGAACCTCGTAACAGTGTGAGTACACTGAACCTCACATGTGGTACACAGACCACAACAGTGGTACAGCTGGACCACCTCAGGGAGTTGCCAGTTCAAATGATGTTTTGAAGATCTATGTTAATGGCAACACACAATATCTCTGCTCCCTCTTTAAGACCCACGAGAGATGTCTGGGTCCCACCACGCCTTTGAGTGTCAAAGTTCGCATAGGCAGCTTCTTCACTTCCTCCTGTTATTGTACCTCATCCATCACTTGCTGGGTGTACCCCCCCCAGTTCGATTTCCTGGGAGTCCTACTGGTAGTTCCCCACGGTGAATACTTCTTTAAAATCTCGTGTTGAGCTCCATGACAAAAAACCTCACGGTCGTTGCTTGTATTCCCCCATCACACCGCTTCCACAGTCTGATATACCTGTCCTGACTGTTGTTTTCCTCCTGATGTGGCTGTACAACACTTGGGTCAGTCTTGGACTTCGATGCATTATGTCATTTTTCATATTGTCGCTGAGAGCCTAGCCCTTCTTAATCTTGCATATTCATTTCTGGCTCTTCGGCTAATCTCTTTAATTTCCTGAAGTTCATCTGTCTTTCTGTACCTTTTCCATTCTCTAGTACACCTAGTTTTTGCCTCCTTACACTTTGGGTGAACCAAGGACTCTTCAGTTCTTCCCATTATTTTTTGTTTCCCTTGGGAAACAAACCTCTCCTCAGCCTCCTTGCATTTTTGTTGCCACAATAGTCCATTCATTTCTGTACTGGGTTTTCCTGTCAGTTCCCCTTCCCCACTGAATGTTTTGAAGGAAGGTCCTCATGCCTGAGTAGTTCCCCCTTTTGAAGTTTGGTTTTTCCCAAGCCATTCCTGCGACTCCCCTCACTTGGAGCTCAACTATGTAGCGAGCACAAGAACCCACATGATCACTAGCTCCAGGGTCCTTTCAATACAAGATATCCACGATGTCTGGAACTACTCAAGGTGAATACAAAGGGTCCATCTTGCTGTTCACTTCTCCTCTCTCTCCTTCTGGTAATTGTCTCTAACATGTGATGAGCAGAGGTTTTTCCTAGTACTACAATCCATCTGGCCTCTCCATGTTCGAACCCCATGGGGCTCCAGGTTTTCCCGCTAGCCCTTCATGTCTCCCTTGAGATTGAAATCACCCATAACTTAGTAACTTTGCTCCCCCCACGTGTGCTCACCTGGCCACCTCGGCTAGTGTGTCCGCCCATGGCTCTGTTTGCTCTGCATTGTATTCTTATCTCTTGGGTCGCCTCAGTTCCTGTGGTGGGTTGTACATTACGTGCAATTATCACCTTATTGTCCCCTCAGACTGATTGTTCCTACTAAGTAAGTCCCTTTCAGCCGTGCCATCCATCCTCCAGTGAGTTCTCAAAACCCCACTGGCTTTAAGAGACAGTGCAAATCCACCTCCCCCTCTCCTCCCCTCTGTCCCTTTCCTGAAGTTTGATATCTGGGTAGGAAAATTGAATCTTTATTATTCTGGTGAGTTTTTGTTCTGTGAAGTGCAATATGTCTGGGGATGTCTCCTTTGATTCTTTCGTGCAACTCCTCATACTATTGTTATACCATCTGCACTTGTAAACCATACCTTCAACTTCTATCTAAGACTGTGGTCCTGGAAGGTGTATTGTATCTTGGGTTTGGGGAAGTGGGAGACCTGATAAGGCGAACTATGGGTGGTTGCTGTGAGGGGTGGATTTGAATGTAGTGGTGGGGCATTGGATATGGAATGGGTTGTTTTGGGTTTAGATGTTGGCAAGCACTGGGTTTGACCTGGTTGTGTAGGCTTCTATAGGAAGCTGTGAGGAGGTGATGTATTTATCTTCTTCCTGTGTCTGGGATCTCCTGTCTGTCTTCTCCATCCCCTCATCTTTCCCTCCTTTCGCCTTTGTACCATCTCTCTCAGTTTCCTCCGCCTTTCGGTCTGTGTCTGTCGCGGTCGAGATACACCTTCCTGTAAGTGCCAGCATGTGCCTCATAATCGGCTTTCCCTCCTTCTCAGCGTGCAGTATCCTGTTCCGGTCGAGTCTGCCTTGAAGGTCACTTTCACTGTCCGGGTGCTTATTTTTCGACAAACCCCCCTATTCTCCGAAAATTTTCCAGCTGTCCATGGCGCTTCTCCGATTACTTTCATGATGCTTTCAATTGCTTTTTTTTTGTTCCCTGTTTTCTTGCTTCGCTATGTTTGATTCCCCTTCAACTTCACTGTACCCATACAACAAAAGACTGACCTCACCCATTCATTCTCCCACTGCATATCCCTGTGTATCCCCACATTCAATTTGATTTCCTTCCATTGCAGCTTCCTTTCTTCAGTTTCACTAGCTACTGTACATGGGCCCCGCGCATGTCATTTTCCTATCTCGGTCTTTCCCTGGGCTCGGTTGTGGTCTTTTAGGGCCTCCACATATAGCTTATAGCTCTTTCATTTTCTATCTCCACTGACGAGAGTCAGCATCTACAATGCAGTTTTGCTCCTCCTTCCCTACAGTCCCCTTATTGTGGCTGAGGTAGCGGTCTCTGTTGTCATCCCAAATGTTCTTTATTCTTTAGTGCTGTTTCAGATTATCCATTCGTCTTCTATAACTCTGTATCACAGGCCTCTGCTGCTTTGACTTTCACCACACACTTTCCTGCTTTCCATGTCTATCCTCACTCCATTCTTCATGCTAAGTTCTTCTAGTTTCTTTTCCATTCTTGTTCCCTTTTTTGTGAGCTACTGCAGCCCAAGCTCCCTTGGCAGTTTCCTCCTCCTGTCCCTTGGTTTTCTTGTTGCTTCTCTGGCAACCATTATTGTTAAGCTGATGCCTCAGAGTGGGAAACCTATGTAGTTTCTGTATGTTAGTTTAGATTTGAATATGTCAGAGTGTGGGGGGGGGAGGTAGAAGGAGGAACTGGTGGCTATATGGAGAGTAGAGGGGAGGGGGAGTGGGAAGGAGAAGTGAAGCAAGTGGGTGAGGGGAGAGGTGTGGGATGGGGGGGAAAGGCGAAAGAGGGAGGGGAGGGATCCAGGTGAAGGGAGTGAGATGTCGGTTGGGGAGGGGGGAGTGTATGTGTGAGTCTGAAATATGTGTGTGTGTGTGTTGTGTTTGTGTTGTGAGTGTGGTGTGTTGCGTTTGTGTGTGTGGTGGGTGTGTGTGTGCGTGGGTGTGTGTGATGGGTGTAATGTGGGGGCGGGTGGTGGGTGGGGGTGGTGTGTGGGGGGTGTGGTGGGTTGGGTGTGGTGTGGGGGGGGTGGAGGGGGGGGGGTTGTGTGTGGGGGGGGGGGGGAGGGGGGGGGGGGGAGGGGGGGGGGAGGTGTGTGGGGGGGGGGTGGGGGGGGGGGGTGGTGGATGTGGGATGGGGGGTTGGTAGGGTGTGGTTGTGGGGGTTGGGTGTTGGGGGGGGGGTGTGCGAGCGCACACGTTAAGCTGGACGCTAAAGGGATGTGTTGGTAGTGGGTTGAGTGGCTCCATAAGGAATAGTAATGCCTCAAAAGCAACCGGCCCTAAAAACTCACCCCACCCCAATGCCCAACAATGCCACATATCACACGTGCTAACACACCACACTAGGAGACCTGCACAAACCAGTGAGTCTTTACCCCGAATATGAAATTGATATATATTAGAAAAACTCAATGCATCAGATAGAACAAGAGACGCCCTTCTGTTGGGGTTGTAGGGACGCCTAATGCTCCTCCAACAAATGAACAATAGAAGAATTAGTACCCGATCTTAACGTGGGCGCACATTCACTTGGGCGTCGGGAGGGAACATACCGGATCCGACGGGGGACACTAGTGGAGGAGACCGTGGGCCGACTCCTGGCAGACAAACAAGTAGAATGTTATAACCGCGGAAGTGTGGTGGGGGTGATTGTGAGAGAGGGTTAGCAGACGGTACCAAGGGATACTGACGGGGACTCCATGTATGTAGTTGGAGCCTGCGTACGCCGGGCACGTACTAGATAGATGAGAATTAACCGCTTGGTATAGGTACCTGTGCCAATAACACTGGGGTACGGGTATGGTAGGGAGTACACGGTGACGGGGCAGGGGACCCGGCCTCGAGAGTCGTTGGCGTTGTTGTTGGTTATCACGCGAAAGAACACGTTACGCAAGGGACTGTACGCCTGTTCATGTGTCCGGCCGGGAGGCCCAGTACAACGATGTGTTGTGTTGGTATCACAGATGCGGAACTAGTCGGAAGGGGTCGACATAAAGGGCTCATCGCTCCTTCACCGGTACAGCTCTTCGGTTTGATGTTTGGTGTCTCACTTGGGTGGAGCGTGGGATTGGGGGAGGGGGGGGGGGGGGATGGACGTACTCTCCCGGCCCAGATCCTTGCGATGTTGTTGTTTTCACCAGGTACGCTCCCGGGCCCAGGACTCGATATGTTGTTGGATCACCTACGGTAACTCTCCCGGCCCAGAAACTTCGTTGTTGTTGGGTTCACGGAACTCACCCTGCCCAGATCGTCGAATGTTGTTGGTTTAAAACAAACCCTGTCTCATCTTTCCGGCCCAGATCTCCGCACATGCTAGGCTTCTTTTACTTTTTTGAAATTATAGGATTAATTTTTCTCACGGCAATTTCCATATGAATATATACTAATGTTTTATTATATATAAGAATTATCTGGGTGCACAAACGTGTGTTTTTGTATGTGCGTACTTGTTTACTACATGTTCCTCAGAAAAAGGGGTGGGGTTCACTAGCAACACACCTCTTCTGAAGTTTACTTGGCGATATTTAGATAATTTACCTAACCCTATCTAACTCCTGGTACTGAAAATAGAGAGAAGAGAGATGTATAGGCATACAACAGCAGGGCGAGACACTGAAGGATGCTTATAGACACTAACCAAAATTAACCACAAATAGGCAAGTGACGACGTCTGTACAACAATGGAGTTCCTGCTGTCGTCTATCAACTCCTTCATTTTGTAACTCCTTCAGAACTTTAACATACATTCAAGTTTTATTTTATTTTTCTTTAAGACTGTGGTATTCCCCTCTTTTTTCTTTATCAGGTATTATGGTCATACCAGTCTGATGATGTTAGCTACATCAACAACACCAACAGCTGGGATTGACTAATTTTTCTTACTTTCAGTATTTACTTAATCACTCTTTTATGACCTTATCACTACAACTGCTTGCATTAATCAACCAACATATGTATTATTGTAAATATTTCAGATCTACACCGTTAACCCCATTAAACTTTTGGATATTTTGTGCAACACTGCGGCCAGTAGCTGCGATCACCTACTGCGGTACCCTCTTGGGGCCGGACACATCAGATTTCATTCAAATTTAAATTGTAAAATTTGATCTTATCACATATACGCACTCCTTGAAACATTAACACTCTTGTAGGTATTTCACTGTTCACTCACGTACGTATGACCGCTAATAATATCTTTATGACAGCCACTAGGACGCTAAATCCTTGAGGGAGCACTATTTAGCGATACTGCTTGTCACTCGTGTGTGTGTGTGTTGTGTGTGTGTGATGTGTGTGTGTGTGTTGTGTGTGTGTAGTAGGGTGTGTGTGTGGTGAAGGGTATGTGTGTGTGAAGGGTGTTTGTGTGTGTGTGTGAAGGTGTGTTGTTGTGTGAAGGGTGCGTGTGTGGTTATGTGAAGGGTGTGATGTGATATGTGAAGGGTGTGTGTGTATGAGAAGGGTGAGGGTTGTAATGTGAAGGTGATGTGTGTGTGTGTGTGTATGAAGGGGTGTGGTGTGTGGTGTGTATGAAGTGTGTGGTTGTGTGTATTGTGAAGGGTGTGTGTGTGTGTGTGTGTGTATGAAGGGGTGTTGTGTGTAAGAAGGGTGTGTGTATGAAGGGTTGTGTGTGTGTGGTGTGTGTGGTGTGGTGTGTGTGTGTGGTGGTGTGTGTGTTTGTGTGTGTGGAAGTTTGTGTGTGTGTGTGTGTGAAGGGTGTGTGTGTTTGATGGGTGTAGGTGTGTGTGTGAGTGAAGGGTGTATGTGTGTGTGTGTGTGTGTGAAGGGAGTGTGTGAGGAGTGTGTGTGTGAAGGGTGTAATGTGTGTGTGTGTGTGAAAGTGTGTGTGTGTTGTGTGTGTGTGGTGTTGAAGGTGTGTGTGTTGTGTGTGAAGGGTGTGTGTGTGTGTGACCGGGTGGTGTTGGGGGGGTGGGGGGGTGGGGGGTTTGAAGGGTGTGTGTGTGTGTGTGAAGGTGTGTGTGTGTGTGGTATTGTGAAGGGTAGGTGTGTGTGGTGTGTGTGTGAAGGTGTGTGGTGTGTGTGAGTGTGTGTTATGGTGAAGGGTGTGGGTGTGAAGGTGTTGTTGGTATGTGTGAAGGGTTGTGTGTTGTGTGAAGGGTGGGGTGTGAGAAGGGTGGGTGTGTGTGAGAGAAGGGTGAGTGTGTGTGAAGGGTGTAGTGTGTGAAGGGGAGTGTGTGTGTGTTGTGTGAAGGGTGAGTGAGTGTGAGTGGATATGTGAAGGGAGGAGAGAGTGAGAGAGGAGTGAAGGGTTGAGTGAGACGCAAGGTGAGAAGGTGTGTGTGTGAGGTATAAGCAGGAGATACACGAGAGTGAGTAGTGCCGGTTTAGAAATGAGACTGGTGAGTCATAGAGACCCGGATAAGGAGAGAACCGGGAGAGATATGATCGCGGTATTTAAGAGCCGGGATTGAAGACTTATAGAGAGCCGTCGTTGTATAGTAAGAGAGTGATGACCCTGTTATATAATAGATAATGGGGTAATATAAGAGTATAGAGAGACCCTTTAGTTTAGATAGTATAGATCCGCTATAGAGTGTTAGCCCCATAGTATAGTTTATATATGCCTATAGATATGATATCCCATAGAGAGATATAGATAGATATAGAGATATAGTTATGATTGCATATGAGAGCCGTTAGATATAGTAGATATATTGTTTGAGAGAGATAGATTGAAAGAGAAGTAGTTCCGAGTACTGTGCATTCGCCGCGTCTGCACCCTGCGGGACCCGGAGCGGCGCAGAATAGGGGCGTGAGTAAAGGGCGAAATTGGATATACGGCCCACCTGTGCAATAACAGCCAGAGAGAGGAAATATTGAATCGAAAGAAGAGAAACGACAGCGAAGGTAGCGATGCCCGGCACAGAACAACAGTGGGTGTGTGTAGGCCCAGCAACCGTAGGACACGCGAGCACCAGGAGGAACATAGTAGCCAACAACAGGAGTAAGAACAGCTGGGAAGCAGCAACAGGTGAGGAAGTAAACATGGTCATCAGCAGACAGGAGGAACAGTGGTAACGAATATGAGGAAGGAACAGTGGTACAGCAACATGATTGAAGAAAACAGTGGTCACAAACAGGAGGAACATAGGTAGCATCAACAGGAAGAAGAAACAGTGGTAGCAGCACAGAGATGAAGAAACAGTGTAACAGTGCAACAGGAGGAAGAACATTGTAGTCAACAGTAGGAACATGTGGTAGCCATCAATCAAAGGAAGAAACAGTGTTTACCAGCAACAGGAAGAAGGAACAGTGGTAACAGCCAACAGGAGGAAGAAAGTGGTAAGCCGCAACAGGAGGAAGGAACAGGTGGTATCACAGGAGGAAGGAACAGTGGTAGCATTCAACAGGAGAAGAAACAGGTGGAGTAGCAGCAACAGGAGCCAGGAACACAGTAGAGCAACCGGAGGAAGACAGTGGAAGCATCAACAGGAAGAAGAAAATACCCGGTAGCAACAACAGAGAACAAAGTGGTAGCATCAACAAGAATAAACAGTGGTATCATCAACAGGAGGAAAACAGCATACATCACCAGGAGGAAGAAACAGCAGTAGCATCAACAGGAAAAACAGTGGTAAGCATCAACAGAGGAAGAAACAGTGGTAGCATCAACAGGAAAGAAACAGTGGTAGCAACAACAGGAGTAAGAAACAGTGTAAGCATCAACAGGAAGAAACAGTGGTAGCAGTCAACAGTAGAAGAAACAGCAGTAGCATCAACAGGAAGGAAGTGAGAAACAGTGGTAGCATCAACAGTAGGAGAAACAGTGTAGCATCAACAAGGAAGCAAACAGTGGTAGCATCAACAGGAAGGAAGAAACAGTGGTAGCAACAACAGGAGACGAAACATGGTAATCATCAAGAGGAGGAAGAAACAAGTGGTAGCAGCACAGGAAGAAACAGTGGTAGCAACAACGGAGGAAGAAACAGATGAAGCATCAACAGGAAAAACAGTGGCAGCATCAACAGGAAGAAAGAAACAGTGTAGCATCAACAGAGGAAGAAACAGTGGTAGCAATCAACAGGAGGAAGAAACAGTGCAGCGACACAGGAGGAAGAAACAGTGGTAGCAACACAGAGGAAGAAACAGAGGCAGCCCATCAACAGGAGGAAGAAAGCGAGTGTAGCATCAACAGGAGGAAGAAACAGTGGCAAGCAGCATCAACCAGGAGGAAGAAACAGTGGTAGCACAACAGGAGGAAGAAACATGGCAGCATCAACAGGAGGAAGAAACAGTGGTAGCAATCACAGGAGAAGAAACAGTGGTATCATCAACAGGAGGAAGTTAAATAGTAAACTCATCAGGAATGGTTGAAGTTTAACACACACACACACACACACACACACCACGACACACACACACACAGCAGGGGGCACTAGCGACCACACACACACCACACACACACACACACCGACACACACACACACACACACACACACACACACACACACACACACACACAACACACACACACACACCCACACTGGCACACACACACACCACAACACACACACACACACACACACACACACACACACACACACACACACACACACGACCACACACACAAACACACGGACACACACACACACACACACCACACACACACACCCACACACACACACGACACACAACACACACGAACAGCAGCACACACACACACACACACACACACACACACACACCCACACACACACACACACACACACCACAACACACACACACACCACACACAGACACAGCACACATCACAAGAGCCACACACACACCACACACACACCCCACACACACACACACACACACCACACTCACACACCCCCACCACGCACACACACGACCGCACACACACACACCACACACACACACACCACACACACAGCCACACACCACCACACACACACACACACACCACACACCCCACCGGACACACGACACCCACACACACCACACACCACCGTCAGCACACACACGTGCACACCCACACACACCACCACACACACACACACACACCACCACACACATCTCACTCACACTCCACACACACACCACACACACTCCACACACACACACACCACCACACACACACCACAACACCACGGCACCACACACACACACAACCACACACACAACCACACACACACCACACACACCACACACAACACCTCACAACCACACACACACACACACACCCACACACACACACACACACACCACACACACCACACAGCACAGCACAACACACACACACCACACTGCGCACACCACACACACAGCGCCGCGACACACACCACACACCACACACACACACACACACACACCACACACACCGGCGGTGACTCTAGGGTATACCACCCACACGACCACACACACACCACACAACACCACACCCACCCCACCCCCACACCCCACCCAACCACACACACACACCACACCCACACCACACACCACACACACCCCCACCACACACACACCACACACAACCGCACACAGGCACCACACCCACACACACACACACACAGCACACACCACATCACACACACACACACACACCACAACACACGCACCACACACACACCACAACACACGACGACCACACACACCACACACACACACATCACACAGCATCACCACACACACCACACACACACACACACACACACACCACAACCAACACACCACACACCCACTACCACATCACCTACACACACCACTACTCACACACACACCACACAACCACACACCCACACACACACCCCCCTCCACAGCACAACGCACACACACACATCACACACAACACACACAACACACACACACAGCCACACACCACACACAGGACACACCGCACCGACACACACACACCCACCACACACAGCGACCCCCACACCAGCACACACACACCACACAACACACACACAGACACCCACACCCACATCACCACACACAGCGCGCACCACACACACACACACCACAGGCCACACAGTCTCGGCAGCACCACACACAACACACAACCTACCACACAGCACGCACCAATCACCACACACACACACCACCCGACCACCAACACACCACACACACACTCACACACACAACCACACACCCACCCACACACACACCACACAACACCACACACACACACCCACACACACCACACAACACACCACACACACACACCACACACACTACAACACACACACAGCCACACCACACACCACACCCCACACAACCACACAACACACACACACACACACACACATCACCACACGACACACAACACCACACATCACACACCACACACACACAGCCACACACACCCACACACAAAAAACACGGGCCCACACACACACACCACACACACACACCACGACAATACACCACACACACCAACCACCACCACACCACACACACCACCCCGCACCACACACACACACCACACACACACCACACACACACCACACACCAACCACACCAACACCCACACACACCACACACACAAAACGACACAACACTACACACACCACACACCACAACACACCACACACACCCACACACACCCCCCACACACACACACACCACACACACCACACACACCACACAACACACACACTCCACACACCACACACACACCACACCCACAGACACACACCCACACACACAACAACCACACCCACACCACACACCAACACACCACACCACTACACACACACCACAACCACACACACACCAAGACCACACACAACACCTACCCACACCACCATCACACACACACACACCCCACACACACCACACACACAACACCACACACTACCCACTACACACACACACACACACAGTCACGACACACACGACCACACCACACACACACACCAACACACACCACACACACACACCACACACACAGACACCACACACACACACAACACATCACACACAACACACACGAGCACGACACACACACAGCACACACACACACCCACACACACCACACACACCACCACACACACGAGTCACCACACACAAAAGCAACCACTACACACACCACACACCCACACACACACACCACACACACACCACACAACACCCACACCACACGACCACACACACACACACACACACCACACACCACACCCACCAACACACACCACACTACACCATCACACACACCACACACACACATCACACCACACACACACCACACTACACACCACACCTACACACCCACAACCACCACACACAGCACCAACACATCACACACACACACACTCACACACACACACCACACACACACACCACACACACATCCACACACACACACACACACTACGACACACACACCAACACACTACCACACACCACACACACACCACACACACACCACAACAGCACAGCTCCACACATCCCACAACCCACACACAAACACCACACACACACACCACACACAACAGGGCGACCACCACACACACGCACACACACACACACCGGCACCGCACACACACACACCACACACACCACACACACACACACACACACACACACACACACACATCACAGGCACACACACACACAACACACCACACAACACACACACCACACACACACACCAACACCACACACACACCACACACACCACACACACCACACACACACCCACCACACATCACCACAACACACCCCCCACAACTCACACGCAACCACACCCACCACACACACACGCCACACACATCACCACACAACAACCGCACACACACCACACACACACCACACACACGGGACACACCACACACACGCACACAGCACCACACACACACAGCCACACACCACACACACCACACACACACCAACACACACCACACACACCACACACACCACACACTACCACACACAACACACACACCACACACACCAGCACACACACACACCACACCACACACCACACACACACACCCCACACATACCACACACACAACCCACACACGACACACCACACACACACACCACACACCACCACCACACACAAACCCCACAAACAGCACCTACCACACACACACCACACAAACACACCACACACCACACCACACACACACACACACACACCACACCACACACACACACAACACACACATCACACACACACACACACACACACCACACCACACACACACCACACACACATCCACACACAACACACCACAACACACACCACACCGCACACCACACACACACACACCCCACCCACACCACAACACACACACCACAACACACACAACAGGGACACACACAGACAACACACACATCCACACACACAAAGCACACACACACATACACACACACACACCACACACACACACCACACACCACACCCACACCTACACACACACACCACACAACCACACCCACACACACACACACACACCACCCACCACACACACACACCCACACACACAGACCCACACACACCACACCCACACACACACAACAACACAACCACACCACATCCACACACCCCACAGCACACACACCACACACACACACCACACACACCACACACAAACACACACACTCCACACACAACGCGCCACACGGCGAGCGACACACCACACACCACACACACACCACAACACACCACACACATACACACCACCCACACACACACGCACACCACACACAAACACCACACACCCACACCCACACAGCCGCACACACCTACACACAAACACACACCACACACACTACACACCACACAACACACACACACCACCACACACACCACACACACACAGCACACACACACACACCACACACACCACATAGCCACACACACCACACACACAACCACACACACCACACGCTCAGGCGCACACACCTCACACACACACCACCACACACACACACCACACACACACGACACACACACACTACACACACCACACACACACACACAACCACACACACCACACACAGCCAACACAACCACACACACCACACACACAGCAGCCACACCACAACACCACACACAACCACACACACCAACACACCACACCACCACAACACCACACACACACAGAACCAACACACACCACACACACCAACACACACACACCACACACACCAAACAACACACACACCCACACACACACCACACACACACACCCCCAGCACCACAAGCACACACACACCACACACACACACACCACACACACCACACTACAGGCACACACACCACACACACCTCACCACACACGACACACACCACACACCACACACACCACACACAACCACACACACCCACAACCACACACACCACACACACCACACACACACACACCACACAACACCACACACACACGCACACACACGCCACACACACCACACACACACACACCAAACACACACACACCACACACACCCACACCACACACACCACACCATCACAGACACACACAACACACACCACAGCACCACACACACATTCCACACACACACACACCACAACACACACACACCACACACACAACACACCACACACACACACCCACACACCACAACACACAAACAACCACACACCAGCACACACCACACACACACACACCACACACACACACAAACCACACACACCCACACTCACACACACCACACAGACCACACACAACACACACCACACACACACACACACCACGCCACACCAGCACACCACACACACACACACCGACACACACTCACACACCACACACCACACAAGTCCACACACAGCCGACACACACACACCACACACCCACACACACCACACACACACCACACGACACACACACCACACCACACACACACAACACACACACCACCACACACACCAACACCGAAACCACACACCCCACACAGACACCACACACATCCATCAACCACACACACTACACACACCACACACCACACCACACACACCACACACATCCACACAACAACCAGCACACACACACACCACACCCACACACACAACACACACACCCCACACTACACCTCACACACCATACACAACACACCACACACACACACACACACCACACACACCACAACACCACACACACACCAGCGACATAAACACACCACAGCACAACACACACCACAGCACCACACACAACAAACAACACACCACACACATCTCACTACCACACACACACACACACCACAATCACACTCACACACACGACACACCATACACACGACACACACACACACACCCTCACACACAACACCACACACAATCCACACAGCACCACACACACCACACAACACCACAACACCCCACACACACCACACACACACACACACACCACACACACCACTACCACCACACACACCGACACCACCACACACACCACACACACGGCACAGCACATGCACCACCAACACACACACACACACACACACCACACACGACCACACACAGGGCCACACACACACACACCACACACACACACACACACACACACACACACACCACACACACACTACACCATAACACACACACACACACACACACAACCAACACACACCACACACACCACACACACCACACAACACCACACACACGCAACACACACACACACACACACGCCACAAACACACCACACACACACACAACCACACACATACACACACACAGGTGCACACAACACACACACATCACACAACCAACACAATCACACCACACACACACACCACAATACACACCAAACACACGCACACACACACACACACACACACACAGACCGACACACAACCCACACACCACACACACAAACAACACACACCACACACACCACACACACATCACACACACACAACCACACACACAACACCACACACACACAACACAGCGGCACAGTGTTATCCTGGCTGGGTGTTGGTAATTAATTAAGAGCGAAGAGGTTAATTATCCCGGCGATTAATTAATTTTGCTTAATAATAATCACGTTGTTTGAAATGTGGTCCCGGGGGGGGGGGGCTGGCTGCATGTTGAAGGGCTCATGAAATCCAGGTAAGTGGAGGCACACACACCACTTCTCTCGGATCAGAACCTTATCGTCCACCTCTCCCCAAAGCCAGTGGTACATTAAACCTCAGAAGTGGTACAGTGTAACCTCAGTTTAGTGAGGTACATTGAACCGTTCAGTACTGGTACATTGTACCTCAGTAGTGGTACATTGTACCTCAGTAGTGGTACATTATACATCAGTAGTGGTACATTGTACCTCAGTAGTGGTACATTGTACCTCAGTACTGGTACATTGTACCTCAGTAGTGGTACATTGTACCTCAGTAGTGGTACATTATACCTCAGTAGTGGTACATTGTACTCAGTAGTGGTACATTGTACCTCAGTACTGGTACATTGTACCTCAGTAGTGGTACATTGTACCTCAGTAGTGGTACATTATACATCAGTAGTGGTACATTGTACCTCAGTAGTGGTACATTGTACCTCAGTACTGGTACATTGTACCTCAGTAGTGGTACATTGTACCTCAGTAATGGTACATTGCACCTCAGTAGTGGTACATTGTACCTCAGTAGTGGTACATTATACCTCAGTAGTGGTACATTGTACCTCAGTAGTGGTACATTGTACCTCAGTACTGGTACATTGTACCTCAGTAGTGGTACATTGTACCTCAGTAATGGTACATTGCACCTCAGTAGTGGTACATTGTACCTCAGTAGTGGTACATTGTTCCTCAGTAGTGGTACATTGCACCTCAGTAGTGGTACATTGTACCTCAGTAGTGGTACATTGTTCCTCAGTAGTGGTACATTGCACCTCAGTACTGGTACATTGTTCCTCAGTAGTGGTACATTGCACCTCAGTGGTACATTGTACCTCAGTAGTGGTACATTGTACCTCAGTACTGGTACATTGTATCTCACTAGCGGTACATTGTACCTCAGTAATGGTATATTGTTCCTCAGTAGTGGTACATTGCACCTCAGTAGCGGTACATTGTACCTCAATGACGGTGCATTGTAACCTCAGCAGTGGTACACTGAACCTCAACAGTGGTACACTGAACCTCAACAGTGGTACACTGAACCTCAACAGTGGTACACTGAACCTCAACAGTGGTACACTGAACCTCAGCAGTGGTACACTGGACCTCAACAGTGGTACACTGGACCTCAACAGTGGTACACTGAACCTCAACAATGGTACACTGAACCTCAACAGTGGTACACTGAACCTCAACAGTGGTACACTGAACCTCAACAGTGGTACACTGAACCTCAACAGTGGTACACTGAGCCTTAACAGTGGTACACTGAACTCAACAGTGGTTACACTGAACCTCAACAGTGGTACACTGAACCTCAACAGTGGTAAACTGAACCTCAACAGTGGTACACTGAGCCTTAACAGTGGTACACTGGACCTCAACAGTGGTACACTGAACCTCAGCAGTGGTACACTGAACCTCAACAGTGGTACACTGAACCTCAGCAGTGGTACACTGAACCTCAACAGTGGTACACTGAACCTCAACAGTGGTACACTGAACCTCAACAGTGGTACACTGAACCTCAACAGTGGTACACAACCTCAACAGTGGTACAGTGAACCTCAGCAGTGGTACACTGAACCTCAACAGTGGTACACTGAACCTCAACAGTGGTACACTGAACCTCAGCAGTGGTACAAAGAACC
Organism: Cherax quadricarinatus; assembly: GCF_026875155.1. Lineage (NCBI taxonomy): Eukaryota > Metazoa > Arthropoda > Malacostraca > Decapoda > Parastacidae > Cherax > Cherax quadricarinatus. The sequence continues at coordinate 27,258,120 of NC_069478.1, forward strand.
TCAACAGTGGTACACTGAACCTCAACAGTGGTACACTGAACCTCAACAGTGGTACAGTGAACCTCAACAGTGGTACACTGAACCTCAACAGTGGTACATTGAACCTCAGCAGTGGTATATTATAACCTCAGCAGTGGTACACTGAACCTCAACAGTGGTACACTGAACCTCAGCAGTGGTACACTGAACCTCAGCAGTGGTACACTGGACCTCAACAGTGGTGCACTGAACCTCAACAGTGGTACACTGAACCTCAACAGTGGTACACTGAACCTCAACAGTGGTACACTGAACCTCAACAGTGGTACACTGAACCTCAACAGTGGTACACTGAACCTCAACAGTGGTACACTGAGCCTTAAGTGATACACTGAACGTCAACAGTGGTACACTGAACCTCAACAGTGGTACACTGAACCTCAGCAGTGGTACACTGAACCTCAACAGTGGTACACAACCTCAACAGTGGTACAGTGAACCTCAGCAGTGGTACACTGAACCTCAACAGTGGTACACTGAACCTCAACAGTGGTACACTGAACTTCAACAGTGGTACACAGAACCTCAACAGTGGTACACTGAACCTCAACAGTGGTACACTGAACCTCAACAGTGGTACACTGAACCTCAACAGTGGTACACTGAACCTCAACAGTGGTACATTGAACCTCAACAGTGGTATATTATAACCTCAGCCGTGGTACACTGAACCTCAACAGTGGTACACTGAACCTCAGCAGTGGTACACTGAACCTCAGCAGTGGTACACTGGACCTCAACAGTGGTGCACTGAACCTCAACAGTGGTACACTGAACCTCAACAGTGGTACACTGAACCTCAACAGTGGTACACTGAACCTCAACAGTGGTACACTGAACCTCAACAGTGGTACACTGAACCTCAACAGTGGTACACTTAGAGAGACAACAACTCTTGGCTTGTATAAGCATCGCTACAACACTTGTGTGGCGGAGGTGTGAGCACAACTCACACCTTTACGAAGATCTGTTAACTTATACCAGGAGCATCGCTACAACACTTGTGTGGCGGAGGTGTGAGCACAACTCACACCTCTACAAAGATCTGTTAACTTATACCAGGAATTAAGCAAAAATCCCAGACTTCACCTTACCAGACAAATAACGAGAGTAATTATGGACGGGGAATATTATAGGTGAGAAACACGATATTGGAAGACTTCTCTTTCGATTCAACCAAGCCCCTTAACATGTCAAAAAAACATCTGTATAAAATGTTAATACGACCTATACTCGAATACCCTTGTGTCCCAATGTCATTAACAACCAAGACCAACATGCTACGGCTACAAAGGGTCCAGAATAGAGCTCTTCGCTTCATTACCGATACCAGGAGGAGAGACAGAGTTAAAATGGCAGATTTACACATACAAGATATTACTGCCATAAATGTACGCCTCGACACTCTAAAAAAGAAACAACTCTATTCAATGCAAGAACTATACATGCCAGATAGAGAACATCCTATACAAGTGTTAAATACCACGGATTATATCATCAATACTCCTCCTCACAGGACTCAAAGAATGACTCTCCCACAACTCCTCCTCACAGGACTCGAAGAATGACTCTCCCACAACTCCTCCTCACAGGACTCAAAGAATGACTCTCCCACAACTCCTCCTCACAGGACTCAAAGAATGACTCCCACAGAGGGTCCGTCGTTTTATACATAAAGATGATTACCTCGACCCATGATTTGTGCAACCACTGTGTAGTAGTGGGTAGCCCCAGACCCTTCTATGTATACTAGAAAAATTCGCCCCATTAGGGAGTCATCTTTATACTTAATGGTTTATTTACGCTTGTACCATGGCGGGTCACACTGGTTGTAAGATGTGGATCGGTTGGAGTGTTTGGCGAAATGTTTGTTGTGGGCAGGGTGGGAGATGTTTGTGAAGGGGGGAATTGGATAGGGGTTTGGTAGTAATTGGCTGTGGATGGGTAGGTGTGTGAGGGGTGTGAGTGGGGTAGAGTTGGGGGTGGTGGTGTAAAGGTTTGTTGTGAGTGGGATATGTATAGGGGTTTGGTATATTTGGGGGGGGAATAGGTAAGGGTGTGAAGTAAGAGAGAAAAAAGAATAAGGGGAATTGTGGGAATGAGGTAATGGAGGAAGGTAAATGAAGGAGGAATGGTAAATGAAGGAGGAAGGTAACTGAAGGAGGAAAGTATGAAGGAGGAAGGTAAATGCAGCGTGAAGAGTAATGAAGGAGGAAGGTAATGAAGGAGGATGTAATGAAGGAGGAAAGAAAATGAAGGGGGAAAGGGGTAAATGGGAGGAGGAAATGAAGGAGGGGGTAATGAGGGGAAGGAAAATGAAGGGGAAGGTAAAAGGAAAAGGGGGGAGTAAATGAAGGGGAAGGTAGGGGGGGAAATGGGGGGGAAATTTAATGGGGAGGAGGAAAATGAAGGGGAAGTAAATGAGGGGGAAAGGAAAAAGGGGGAAGAAAATGAAAAGGAAAAGGGAAGGGGGGGGGGAGGGGGTAAAGGGGGAAGAAAAGAAGGGGGAAAGGAAAGAAGGGGGAAAGGTAAAGGGGGGAAAAGGAAATGAGGGGGAAGTAATAAGGAGGCGTAAAAATGGGGGAAAAGGTAAAAAAAGGGGGGGTAAATAAAGGGGAAAGTACTGAAGGGGAGGATGGAAGGGGAAGGGAAGGGGGGAAAGTCAAAGAGGGGGGGTATTGCGGGGAAAGGGAAATGAAGGAGGAGGTAAATGAACGGAAGGTAAAAAGGAGGAAAGGGCCTAGGGGGAGGTTGAAGGGGAAAAGAAAATAAGGAGGAAAGAAAAAGGGGCGGTAAAGAAGGAGGAAAAGTAAAGGGGGAAGTAATAGGGGAAGGAAATGGGAGGGGTAAGGGGGGTTTAAAAGGGGGGTTTGAAGGGGAAATATGAGGGGGGGGAATAAAGGGGGGAAAATGAAGGGGAAAGAAAGAAGGGGGGGGGACCGAGGCGGAAAGGTTGGGGGGAAAGGAAAATGGGGGAAGGGAAAGAAGGGGTAATGAGGGGGAAGGAAAATGGGAGGAAAGTAAATGAAGGGGAAGTAATGAAGGGGGGGGGAAATGAAGGAGAAGGTAAATGAAAGGGGAGGGTTAATGGGAGGAAGGTAAATAAAGGAGGAAGGTAAGAGGAGGAGGTACAAGGAGGACGTAAATGGGGGAAAGTAAATAAAGGGGCCGGTAAATGAGGGGAAGTAAAAAAGGGGAAGGGGTAAATGAGGAAAAAGGAATGAAGGGGGAAAAGGTAAATAAAAGGGGAAAATAAAATCAAAAAGGAGGAAAATGAAGGAGAAGGTAATGAAGGGGAAGGTAAATGAGGAGGAAGTAAAGAAGGGGAAGAAATAAAGGAGGAAAAGTCCTGAGGGGAAGTAAATGGGGGGTTGCGGGAAAGTAATAAAGGGGAAAGGTCCTGAAGGGGAAAGTAATGCAGGAGGGGGGAAATAAAGGGAAAGTAAGGGGGAAGGTAAATAAAGGAGAGGTAAAGGGGGCCCAAAGGAGGAAAGTAAAAAGGGAGGAAGTAAATGGGGGGGAAAAAGGGGGAGAAAGGGGGAAGGAAATAAAGGGGGAAGGGGAAGAGGGAAAAAAGGTAATGAGGAGGAAAGTCTAAAGGGGAAGGTAAAAGAAGGAGGAAGTAAATGAAGGGGAGGTATGAGGAGGAAGGTAAAGGAAAAGGGGGGGGGGTAATGAAGGGGGAAGGTAAATGAGGGGGGTAAATAAGGAGGAAGGTAATAAAGGAGGAATTTAAAGGGAAGGGGAAGTAAATGAAGGGGGAAAGGGGGGTAAAATGAAGGGGGAAAGGGAAAAGGGGGGGAAAAGGGGGGGGTAATAAAGGGGGGAAGGGTTGAAGGAGGAAAGTAATGAAGGGGAAGGTAAAATGAAGAGGAAATAAATGAAGGGGGGGGGAAATGAAGGGGAGGGAAATAAAAAAAGGGGAAAGTAAATGAGGGGAAAGTAAATGGAAGGGGGAAGGTAAAGAAGGAGGAAGTAAATGAAGGAGGAAGGTAATGAAGGGGAATTTTAAATGAAAGGGGAAAGGGAAATAAGGGGAAAGGAAAGAAGGGGAAGGGGGTATGGGAGGAAGGTAAATGAGGAAAAAGAATGGGGGGAAAAGTAAACTGAAGGGGGAAGTACCCGGGAGGAAAAGGGGGGAAAATGAGGGGAAAAGGTAAAGAAGGGGAAGGAAAGACGAGGAAAGAATAAAGGAGGAAAGTAATGAAGGGGAAAAGGGAAGAAGGAGGAGGAAGGGGGGGGAAAAATAAAGGGAAGGTAAGAAGGGGAAGTAATGCGGGGGAAAAGGTAAATGAAGGGGGAAAAGAAAATGAAGGGGGAAGGTAAATGAAGGGGGAAAGTAATGAGGAGGAAGGGTAAATGAAGGGGAAAAGTAATGAGGAGGAAGGTAAATGAGGGGAAAAGGAAAATTTGAAGGGGAAGAAATGAAGGAGGAAAGTAAATGGGGGGAAGGAATAAAGGGGGGGAAAAGGGGGAAAAGTAAATGGGGGAGGTAAATGGGAGGAATTGAAGGGGAAGTAAAATGAGGAGGAAGGTAATGAAGGGGAAGGGGTAATGAAGGAGGAAATAAAAAAGGGGGGAATGGGGGGAATTGAAGGGGCCGAAAATAGGGGAAAAGTAAATGGGGGAAGGTAAGAGGGGAGGAAAGAAGGGGAGGGAAGGGTTTAAATAGGGGAAGGAAATAAAAACCGTAAATAAACACTTTAAAAAATTTAAGGGGAAGGCTTTTTACCCACCCTTTTCCCCCTCCCCCCTTTTAACCCTTTTTCCCCACCTCCTTACCCACCTTTCCCTAACCCCTTTTCTCCCATTTCTCCCAACCCTTTTCCCAACATTTTTTCCACCTCTCCCTTTACCCACCTTTTCCCCCACCCTTTCCCTTAACCTCCCCAATTTTTTTCACCCCTTTTCCCTCCCCCCTTTCCATCCCCAACCCCCTTTCCATCCCCCCTTTACCCTCCACCCCCCTCCCTCCCCCCCTCCCCTCCTTTTTTTTTTTTACCATCCTTCCCTCCCCACCCTTTTTCCCTTACCCTCTTCTTCCCTCCCCACCCTTTTTCCTTCCCCATCCTTTTTCCCCTACCCACCCTTTTTCCCTCCCCACCCTTTCTTCCTTCCCCATCCTTCTTCCCTTACCCCCCTTCTTCCTACCCATCCTTTTTCCCAAACCCTCCTTTTTCCCCTACCCATCCTTTTCCTTACCCCCCTTCTTTACCCACCCTTTTCTTACCCCCCTTCTTCCTCCATCTTTTTCCCTTTCCCCATCCTTCTTCCCCCCACCCTTCTTCCTTCCCATTTCTTCCTTCCCCTCCTTCCCCCAACCATCCTTCTTCCCTACCATCCTTTTCCTTACCCACCTTCTTCCTTACCCCCTTCTTCCTTACCCATCCTTTTCCCACCCTCCTTTTCCCCCCCATCCCTTTTCCCCTACCCATCCTTCTTCCCCCCCACCCCCTTTTCCCTTCCCCCCTTCTTCCTTACCATCCTTTTTCCCTTCCCCACCCTTTTTCCCCTACCCATCCTTCTTCCTACCCATCCTTTTCCTTACCCACCCTTCTTCCTTACCCACCCTTTCTTCCTTACCCACCCTTTCCTTACCATCTTCTTCCCTACCCACCCTTTTCTCCTTACCCACCTTCTTCCTTACCATCCTTTTCCCCAACCCCCCTTTTTCCTCCCCCTCCTTTTCCTTCCCCACCCTTTCTTCCTTCTCATTTTTCTTATCCACCCTTCCTTCCCCACCCTTTTCCTTACCATCCTTTTCCCTTACCCATCTCACCAAAGTTTGGGTTGGCAAGAAAAAGACAAGGAAGATCAGGGACCTTACGAGTCCTTAAGGCAGACCTTTTGACGTGGCCCCAGCCCTGTTTGTTAGCTGGTCCCAGCCTGTGTTTTAAACGCGGCCCCAGCCCTGTTGACGTGGGTCCGACCTGTGTGTTGACGCTGGTCCCAACCTGTTTGTTGACCGGGCCCTAGACCTGTGTGTTGACGCTGGTCCCGCCCTGTTTTTGGACGCTGGTCCAGACATTGTTGAGTGGTCCCAGACTGTTTGTTAACGCTGGTCCAAGCCTGTTGACCGGGCCCCCAGACCTGTTGCGCTGGTCCCAGACCTGTTGAGTGGTCCCAGCCCTGTTGCGTGGTCCAGACCTGTGGTTGACCTGGTCCCAGCCTGTGGTTGACGCTGGCCCCGGGCCGTTTGTTGCGCTGGCCCAGCTTTTGTTGACGTGGCCCCAGCCCTGTTTGTTGACGTGGTCCTGCCTGTGTTTTGACGTGGTCCCAGCCCTGTTTTTGGGGACAGGGCCCCCAGACCTGTGTTTTGACGCTGGTCCCGACCTGTGTGTTGATCTGGTCCCAGACTATGGTTGATGCGGCCCCGACCTGTTTGTTGACCGGGTCCCGATGTTTTTTTGAGCTGGTCCCAGCCCTTTTTGTTGACGCTGGCCCCGCCCTGTTGACGCTGGCCCGACCTGTGTGTTGCGCGGGTCCCAGACCTGTTGACGCTGGCCCCAGACTGTTGACGCTGGTCCCAGACCGTTGGCTGGCCAGACCTGTTTGTTGACGCTGGCCCAGCCTGTTTGTTGACGCTGGTCCCAGCCCTGTTGACGTGGCCCCGACCTGTTTGTTGACGTGGTCCCGGGCCCTGTTTGTTGACGTGGTCCCGACCTGTGTGTTCGCGGGTCCCAGCCCGTTTGTTGCGCGGGGTCCCGACCTTTTTGTTGACGTGGTCCCGACCTTTTTGTTGACGCTGGTCCCGGGGACCTGTGTGTTGACGTGGCCCCAGCCCTTTTTTTTTTTAGTGGCCCCAGACCTGTTTGTTGACGCTGGTCCCAGACCTGTTTTTTTTGACGTGGTCCAGCCCCTGGTGTTGACGCGGGTCCAGACTGTTTGTTGACGGGCCGACCTGTTTGTTGACGTGGCCCTGCCTGTTTGTTGACCTGGCCCCAGCCTGTTTTTTGGGGCGGGGTTTCACCCCGGGTTTACACGACCCCCTTTCCCCTTTGTGCCCCCCAGGGCCCTATGCTGTAGGGTTTAGTCCCTCCTCCCCCCGGTTTGGGTACAAAAGGGGGAAAAAAAAAGGTAATTATAAGTTGAAACCGCTCGGTTAAAAAGGAAATTGATATTGAGCGAGGCGTAAGTAATTTCCCAAACGAGGGAATTTAAATTAAATTACCAACAGGGAGGAAAAAAATGTAACTTTAACAGGGGGGAAAAAAAAATGAAATTTAAAAGGGAGGAAAAATGTAATTTTAAAAAGGGAGGAAAAAATGTAATTTTAAAAGGGAGGAAATAATGAATTCAACAGGGAGGAAATAAGTAATATCAACGGGAGGAAATAATGAAAATTTTAAAAAACAGGGAGGAAAAAATTAAATTTTAAACAGGGGGGAAAAATAATGTAATTTTAAACAGGGAGGAAATAATGTAATTTTAAACAGGGGGGAAAAAATAATGTAATTTTAAACAGGGAGAAAAATTAATGAAAATTTTCCCCAACGGGGGAAAATAATGTTTTTTTTCAACAGGGAGGAAATAATGAATTTTTAAAACAGGGAGGAAAAATAAGTATTTTAAAACGGGGGGAAAAATAATGTATTTTAAACAGGGGGGAAAAATGTAATTTTAAAAGGGGGAAAATAATGTAATTTTAAACGGGAGGAAAAATGTAATTTTAAGGGGGGAGTTTTGATAAATGGCTTCCAGCTAATTTTAAAAACAGTAAACACCTAACTTAAGAAAAAAAACTCATCGCCGCACAGCCGCCCCTGCGACGAGGTCTAGAAGCTTCGAAACCTTCCCCAACGGGCTGTCAAGAAATATAATTTGTAAGATTATAAATTTTCCCCCGGGGGGTGTTTGTCAGCATTTCATTTATGATGGCTGCAAATTATTGTTTGGATCAAAAGCCACACCTTATGCCGTTTTGGTTCTTAAAACTCCCTTTCGATCAAAACTGACGTCCCCCCTATGCAAGAAAATTCGTAACCTACCTTGCTCTTGTTGCGGAGCTTGGTGTTTTACACCCTTGGGAAGGGATCGGTGACTTGATAGAAGCTGAAGGTCCTTGGATGTCGTTTCCATTGCAGGAAACGCACATGGTACACTATGTTCCCCAAGATTTGGGCTTTATTTTTTCACAATCTTTCACAAAAGAAGCTGACAACTTTTTTAGTGTTTTTTTTGTGTTTTGGGAGCACTTTGTTCCAAAATAACGCACAGATCGTTTTTCTTTGTTGGTTATCCTGGCGTCGTGTCACTTCAGTAAGTCAAAAAGGGAATAAAGCGCCACAGCGCCCCCGCCCTCACTCCCCTGCACAAAAAAAAGCTGACCCAGTACTTTTTTTTCCTTGACTTCCTCGAGAAGCAAAGCAGAAGGTTTGATTCTTGCTGTTTTAAACATAGACAACAATGTCCACTATTTTATTGGTAAAAAAGTAGGAGCAGGATTTTCCTTAATTTCCCGTAAGGTAGGATGTACGTTCATTAAAATACCTTGCAAAAACCCGGACTGCAAGGAGAAAAAGGTCAGTTGACCACGTGCATTTCCCTACGGCATCTGTGATCAATTACTACTGTAGCAGTAAAAAAAGCGCTTTTCCCTTTGGGGGCTGGGCCCCCCAGGGCTGAAGGCGAAGGGGGCTGATACCCCCCTCTGGAGAAAAAATTTCCACAGGGAGGGGAAATATGTAATTTTCAAAAGGGAGGAAATAAGTAATTTTAAAAAAGGGAGGAAATAATGTAATCAACAGAGGAAAAAAATGTAATATTTAACAGGGAAGAAATAATGTAATTTTTTTAAAAGGGAGAAATAAAGTAAAATTTAAAATAGGGTGATGGTGATGGTTTACAAACCCCAGTTTTCTTTGCCCGGGGTTTTAACACTGTTGTATACAAAGACAGTAAGTATGTATGTATACCATCAAGAATACTTTAATACTTAAATTAGTAATACACTTGAAGCATACATTTTTCGGTATTATACACCGAGAGTTGCTGGGTAACACTTCTGTGTATATACACACATGATATTTTCGTGTGTATCATTGAAAAAAAAGCTTTTGATGATATGTATGAAGATACCAAATATATTCACGGAGAAGTGTATATCAGGGATATACAAAGATGGCATCTTTATGTATCTTATATTTCATTCATTGTAGTTTTATGTAATCGCGACAGGGATAACGGAGGGAGTTGAATGATACCCTTTACCTTGGTGTTTCAGTCAAAAAATCAAAAGGTTTTGTTGCAGAAATGGACGGATCTGCCCGGACTTCCCATACTGCAACACTGAAGTCCTGAAGATAGTTTGCAACACGAGGTCCTAGAGCTATCATTCACCCCCCCCTGTTTTGTACATATGTGTGTATATATCTCCAGTATGCCTCCTGTCTCGCGGTCTTGTGTAGTGATAAAAGAGCGGGAAAAGAAAAATTCAACGCTTTTTTACATTTGTTAGTTTTACCTTTTTAAAGCCCCCATGGAGAGAGAGGAGAGAGGGAGAGAGGAGATTTTTTTTCGTTTTGGCGCGCACGCTGCCCTCTTGTTTTTAAATTGCGCGGGTAAATTCCCCCTTTTCTTTGTTTTCGCGGGGGGAAAAATTTTAAGGTTATGTTTTGTCTTCAAATGATCCCCCTATAGTTTCATATTGTTTAAAAACAGTGAACTATATGTTGTTTTAACTGTGGCAGGGTGATGGTTGTTGACTGCATCGGGTAAAATACCGTCTGGGATGTTTATTTGTGGCATTCAGGGACGACACACGCACTACTGTTAGCGATTCTTGGTGACACCTAGCAGAGGTAGCCCTGGCACCCAACTGAGGTGACCCCCGGCCCTAGCTGGGGGGAGACCCCCGGGACTTGGCAGAGGCAGACTCCTGTCCTAGAGTAGATACGGGAACTTAATACTGAAAGGGGCAAATTTTAAAACCCGTGCCAGGAAACATGTGATGGTTCGTGAACCGTGCCGGAAACGTGTTGGCCTGAACCGTGCTAGGAAACACTGTTGGTTCCTGACGTGTCAAAACGTCTTTATCTCGTTGTAACAAAATTGGGAGGCTCGTCCCTAGACTCATGGTATTCCCTGCAAGTTTTTGGTACCAGTTCCTGTGAATCATTGGGATCCCTGCAAGTTTACTGGTACCCAGTTTGTGAATCTTGGTTTTCCATGCAAGTTTTGGTACCCAGTTCCCTTTAATATTGGTATTCCTTTCAAGTTTCTGGTACTATTCCTGTGAAACATTGGTATTCCATGAAGTTTCTGGTACTAGTTCCTGTGAATCATCTGGTATTCCTGCAAGTTTATGGTACCTAGTTCCTGTAATTTATTGGTATTTCCCGAAGTTACTGGACCTAGTTCCTGTGAATCACCTGGGATAACCCGAAATTTTTGGGGCCTAAATTCCCGTGAATCGTTAGTATTCCCGCGAGTTTATGGTACCTAGTTCCCGTGAAACATCTGGTATTCATGCAAGTTACTGGTACCTGTTCTTGTGAATCTGGTACTCCCGGAAGTTTACTGGGACCTAGGCCTGTGTCGTTGTATTCCATGCAAGTTTACTGGTCCAATTCCTGTGAATCATTAGTATTCCCTGAAGTTTACTGGTACCCGTTCCTGTGAATCATCTGGTATTTTCCCTTCAAGTTTATGGTACCTGTTCCTTGAATCATCGGATTCCCTGAAAAAATTCCGGTACCTGGTTCCTTTTTGGGGCATCTCCCCGGGGAGTGTAAGGAGCGGCATCTCACATCTCTCTGGATTCGTTTTGGCAGCATCAACAAAAGTGAACGTTGCGAAATACAGCCTCGTTTATTTTAAGCAATACATTTTTTTTTCGACTTTTGGGGGCCTTGACCCAGGATAGTGTGAGGTGGTGATATAAATTTAGGTTTTAGGAGGAAAAGGGAAGCCTGGTCGGTGTTGGACGAGTGGAACAAACTCCCCAGTACCGTCCTGATGTTTAAAGTTGGAAGATTGAAATAGGAAATAATGGTGGGTGTGGTTGGATGATAGCTTAGGCCCGTGGAATTTGGGCCCGACTAGCTTGGCCGTAGGTAATTGGACCCGCAGCTTAGGCCAGTAGGGAACTTGGACGACTAGCTTAGGCGAGGTAACTTGGGCCGACTAGTCAGGCCCGTGGTAACTTGGGGCCCGACAGTTAGGCCGTAGGTAACTTGGACCCGACTAGTTAGGCCCGTAGGTAACTTGGACCTGCTAGCTTAGGCCGTAGGTAATTGGACCCGACTAGCCAGGCCGTAGGTAACTTGGACCTGACTAGCTTAGGCCAGTAGGTAACTTGGACCTGACTAGCTTAGGCCAGTAGGTAACTTGGACCTGACTAGCTTAGGCCAGTAGGTAACTTGGACCTGACTAGCTTAGGCCAGTAGGTAACTTGGACCTGACTAGCTTAGGCCAGTAGGTAACTTGGACCTGACTAGCTTAGGCCAGTAGGTAACTTGGACCTGACTAGATTAGGCCAGTAGGTAACTTGGACCTGACTAGCTCAGGCCAGTAGGTAACTTGGACCTGACTAGCTTAGGCCAGTAGGTGACTTGGACCTGCCTAGCATAGGCCAGTAGGCTTGCTTCAGTGCTCCTTCTTTACGTTTTTATATATGTATGTGTGGAGCGATAGATGAGAGGTGCGCGATAAGACGACAGCGTATAATAGTGGTGATGGTGGGGTGGGTTGATCTATTATTTGCTGATGGTGGGGGAGGGTGGGTTGCTTCCTGGGTTAATGGAATATTTTGCTGATGGGGGAGGGTGGGTTGCTGCTGGGTTAATGGAATATTTTGCTGATGGGGGAGGGTGGGTTGCTGCTGGGTTAATGGAATATTTTGCTGATGGGGGAGGTGGGTTGCCTGCTGGGTTAATGGAATATTTTGCTGATGGTGGTGGAGGGGGGGTTGCCTGCTGGGTTAATGGAATATTTTGCTATGGGGGAGGGTGGGTTGCCTGCTGGGTTAATGGAATATTTTGCTGATGGTGGGGGAGGGTGGGTTGCCTGCTGGGTTAATGGAAAATTTTGTTGATGGTGGGGGAGGGTGGGTTGCCTGCTGTGGTAATGGAATATTTTGCTGATGGTGGGGAGGGTGGGTTGCCTGCTGGGTTAATGGAATATTTTGTTGATGGTGGGGGAGGGTGGGTTGCCTGCTGGGTTAATGGAATATTTTGTTGATGGTGGGGGAGGGTGGTTGCCTGCTGGGTTAATGGAATATTTTGCTGATGGTGGGGGAGGTGGGTTGCCTGCTGGGTTAATGGAATATTTTGCTGATGGTGGGGGAGGGTGGGTTGCCTGCTGGGTTAATGGAATATTTTGCTGATGGTGGGGGGGGTGGGTTGCCTGCTGGGTTAATGGAATATTTTGCTGATGGTGGGGGAGGGTGGGTTGCCTGCTGGGTTAATGGAATATTTTGCTGATGGTGGGGGAGGGTGGGTTTCCTGCTGGGTTAATGGAATATTTTGCTGATGGTGGGGAGGTGGGTTGCCTGCTGGGTTAATGGAATATTTTGCTGATGGTGGAGGGTGGGTTGCCTGCTGGGTTAATGGAAAAATTTTGCTGATGGGGAGGGTGGGTTGCCTGCTGGGTTAATGGAATATTTTTGCTGATGGTGGGGGAGGGTGGGTTGCCTGCTGGGTTAATGGAATATTTTGCTGATGGTGGGGGAGGGTGGGTGCTTGCTGGTTAATGGAATATTTTGCTGATGGTGGGGAGGGTGGGTTGCCTGCTGGGTTAATGGAATATTTTGTTGATGGTGGGGAGGGTGGGTTGCCTGCTGGGTTAATGGAATATTTTGCTGATGGTGGGGGAGGGTGGGTTGCCTGCTGGGTTAATGGAATATTTTGCTGATGTGGGGGAGGGTGGGTTGCCTGCTGGGTTAATGGAATATTTTGCTGATGTGGGGGAGGTGGGTTGCCTGCTGGGTTAATGGAATATTTTGCTGATGGTGGGGGAGGGTGGGTTGCCTGCTGGTTAATGGAATATTTTGCTGATGGTGGGGGAGGGTGGGTTGCCTGCTGGGTTAATGGAATATTTTGCTGATGGTGGGGAGGGTGGGTTTGCCTGCTGGGTTAATGGAATATTTGCTGATGGTGGAGGGTGGGTTGCCTGCTGGGTTAATGGAATATTTTGCTGATGGGAGGGTGGGTTGCCTGCTGGGTTAATGGAATATTTTGCTGATGGTGGGGGAGGGTGGGTTGCCTGCTGGGTTAATGGAATATTTTGCTGATGGTGGGGAGGGTGGGTTGCTTGCTGGGTTAATGGAATATTTTGCTGATGGTGGGGGAGGGTGGGTTGCCTGCTGGGTTATGGAATATTTTGCTGATGGTGGGGGAGGGTGGGGTTGCCTGCTGGGTTAATGGAATATTTTGCTGATGGTGGGGGAGGTGGGTTGCCTGCTGGGTTAATGGAATATTTTGCTGATGGTGGGGAGGGTGGGTTGCCTGCTGGGTTAATGGAATATTTTGCTGATGTGGGGGAGGGTGGGTTGCCTGCTGGGTTAATGGAATATTTTGCTGATGGTGGGGAGGGTGGGTTGCCTGCTGGGTTAATGGAATATTTTGCTGATGGTGGGGGAGGGTGGGTTGCCTGCTGGGTTAATGGAATATTTTGCTGATGTGGGGGAGGGTGGGTTGCCTGCTGGGTTAATGGAATATTTTGCTGATGGTGGGGGAGGGTGGGTTGCCTGCTGGGTTAATGGAATATTTTGCTGATGGTGGGGAGGGTGGGTTGCCTGCTGGGTTAATGAATATTTTGCTGATGGTGGGGGAGGGTGGGTTGCCTGCTGGGTTAATGGAATATTTTGCTGATGGTGGGGGAGGGTGGGTTGCCTGCTGGGTTAATGGAATATTTTGCTGATGGTGGGGAGGGTGGGTTTGCCTGCTGGGTTAATGGAAAATTTTGCTGATGGTGGGGAGGGTGGGTTGCTTGCTGGGTTAATGGAATATTTTGCTGATGGTGGGGAGGGTGGGTTGCCTGCTGGGTTATGGAATATTTTGCTGATGGTGGGGGAGGGTGGGTTGCCTGCTGGGTTAATGGAATATTTTGCTGATGGTGGGGAGGGTGGGTTGCCTGCTGGGTTAATGGAATATTTTGCTGATGGTGGGAAGAGTGGGTTGCCTGCTGGGTTAATGGAATATTTTGCTGATGGTGGAGGGTGGGTTGCCTGCTGGGTTAATGGAATATTTTGTTGATGGTGGGGGAGGGTGGGTTGCCTGCTGGGTTAATGGAATATTTTGCTGATGGTGGGGGGGTGGGTTGCCTGCTGGGTTAATGGAATATTTTGCTGATGGTGGGGAGGGTGGGTTGCCTGCTGGGTTAATGGAATATTTTGCTGATGGGGGGGAGGGTGGTTGCCTGCTGGGTTAATGGAATATTTTGCTGATGGTGGGGGAGGGTGGGTTTGCCTGCTGGGTTAATGGAATATTTTGCTGATGGTGGGGGAGGGTGGGTTGCCTGCTGGGTTAATGGAATATTTTGCTGATGGTGGGGGAGGGTGGGTTGCCTGCTGGGTTAATGGAATATTTTGCTGATGGTGGGGGAGGGTGGGTTGCCTGCTGGGTTAATGGAATATTTTGCTGATGGTGGGGGAGGGTGGGTTGCCTGCTGGGTTAATGGAATATTTTGCTGATGGTGGGGGAGGGTGGGTTGCCTGCTGGTTAATGGAATATTTTGCTGATGGTGGGGGAGGGTGGGTTGCCTGCTGGTTAATGGAATATTTTGCTGATGGTGGGGGAGGTGGGTTGCCTGCTGGGTTAATGGAATATTTTGCTGATGGTGGGGGAGGGTGGGTTGCCTGCTGGGTTAATGGAATATTTTGCTGATGGTGGGGGAGGGTGGGTTTGCCTGGCTGGTTAATGGAATATTTTGCTGATGGTGGGGGAGGGTGGGTTGCCTGCTGGGTTAATGGAATATTTTGCTGATGGTGGGGGAGGTGGGTTTGCCTGCTGGGTTAATGGAATATTTTGCTGATGGTGGGGGAGGGTGGGTTGCCTGCTGGGTTAATGGAATATTTGCTGATGGTGGGGGAGGGTGGTTGCCTGCTGGGTTAATGGAATATTTTGCTGATGGTGGGGGAGGGTGGGTTTGCCTGCTGGGTTAATGGAATATTTTGCTGATGGTGGGGGAGGGTGGGTTGCCTGCTGGGTTAATGGAATATTTTGTTGATGGTGGGGAGGGTGGGTTGCCTGCTGGGTTAATGGAATATTTTGCTGATGGTGGGGGAGGGTGGGTTGCCTGCTGGGTTAATGGAATATTTTGCTGATGGTGGGGGAGGGTGGGTTGCCTGCTGGGTTAATGGAATATTTTGCTGATGGTGGGGGAGGGTGGGTTGCCTGCTGGTTAATGGAATATTTTGCTGATGGTGGGGGAGGGTGGGTTGCCTGCTGGGTTAATGGAATATTTTGCTGATGGTGGGGGAGGGTGGGTTGCCTGCTGGGTTAATGGAATATTTGCTGATGGTGGGGGAGGGTGGGTTGCCTGCTGGGTTAATGGAATATTTTGCTGATGGTGGGGGAGGGTGGGTTGCCTGCTGGGTTAATGGAATATTTTGCTGATGGTGGGGGAGGGTGGGTTGCCTGCTGGGTTAATGGAATATTTTGCTGATGGTGGGGAGGGTGGGTTGCCTGCTGGGTTAATGGAATATTTTGCTGATGGTGGGGGAGGGTGGGTTGCCTGCTGGGTTAATGGAATATTTTGCTGATGTGGGGGAGGGTGGGTTGCCTGCTGGGTTAATGGAATATTTTGCTGATGGTGGGGGAGGGTGGGTTGCCTGCTGGGTTAATGGAATATTTTGCTGATGGTGGGGGAGGGTGGGTTGCCTGCTGGGTTAATGGAATATTTTGCTGATGGTGGGGGAGGGTGGGTTGCCTGCTGGGTAATGGAATATTTTGCTGATGGTGGGGGAGGGTGGGTTGCCTGCTGGGTTAATGGAATATTTTGCTGATGGTGGGGGAGGGTGGGTTGCCTGCTGGGTTAATGGAATATTTTGCTGATGGTGGGGGAGGGTGGGTTGCCTGCTGGGTTAATGGAATATTTTGCTGATGGTGGGGGAGGGTGGGTTGCCTGCTGGGTTAATGGAATATTTTGCTGATGGTGGGGGAGGGTGGGTTGCCTGCTGGGTTAATGGAATATTTTGCTGATGGTGGGGGAGGGTGGTTGCCTGCTGGGTTAATGGAATATTTTGCTGATGGTGGGGAGGGTGGTTGCCTGCTGGGTTAATGGAATATTTTGCTGATGGTGGGGGAGGGTGGGTTGCCTGCTGGGTTAATGGAATATTTGCTGATGGTGGGGGAGGGTGGGTTGCCTGCTGGGTTAATGGAATATTTTGCTGATGGTGGGGGAGGGTGGGTTGCCTGCTGGGTTAAGGAATATTTTGCTGATGGTGGGGGAGGGTGGGTTGCCTGCTGGGTTAATGGAATATTTTGCTGATGGTGGGGGAGGGTGGGTTGCCTGCTGGGTTAATGGAATATTTTGCTGATGGTGGGGGAGGGTGGGTTGCCTGCTGGGTTAATGGAATATTTTGCTGATGGTGGGGGAGGGTGGGTTGCCTGCTGGGTTAATGGAATATTTTGCTGATGGTGGGGGAGGGTGGTTGCCTGCTGGGTTAATGGAATATTTTGCTGATGGTGGGGAGGGTGGGTTGCCTGCTGGGTTAATGGAATATTTTGCTGATGTGGGGGAGGGTGGGTTGCCTGCTGGGTAATGGAATATTTTGCTGATGGTGGGGGAGGGTGGGTTGCCTGCTGGGTTAATGGAATATTTTGCTGATGGTGGGGAGAGGGTGGGTTGCCTGCTGGGTTAATGGAATATTTTGCTGATGGTGGGGGAGGGGGGTTTGCCTGCTGGGTTAATGGAATATTTTGCTGATGGTGGGGGAGGGTGGGTTGCCTGCTGGGTTAATGGAATATTTTGCTGATGGTGGGGGAGGGTGGGTTGCCTGCTGGGTTAATGGAATATTTTGCTGATGTGGGGGGAGGGTGGGTTGCCTGCTGGGTTAATGGAATATTTTGCTGATGGTGGGGGAGGGTGGGTTGCCTGCTGGTTAATGGAATATTTTTGCTGATGGTGGGGGAGGGTGGGTTGCCTGCTGGGTTAATGGAATATTTTGCTGATGGTGGGGGAGGGTGGGTTGCCTGCTGGGTTAATGAATATTTTGCTGATGGTGGGGAGGGTGGGTTGCCTGCTGGGTTAATGGAATATTTTGCTGATGGTGGGGGAGGGTGGGTTGCCTGCTGGGTTAATGGAATATTTTGCTGATGGTGGGGAGGGTGGGTTGCCTGCTGGGTTAATGGAATATTTTGCTGATGGTGGGGGGGTGGGTTGCCTGCTGGTTAATGGAATATTTTGCTGATGGTGGGGGGAGGGTGGGTTGCCTGCTGGGTTAATGGAATATTTTGCTGATGGTGGGGGAGGGTGGGTTGCCTGCTGGTTAATGGAATATTTTGCTGATGGTGGGGGAGGGTGGGTTGCCTGCTGGGTTAATGGAATATTTTGCTGATGGTGGGGGAGGGTGGGTTGCCTGCTGGTTAATGGAATATTTTGCTGATGGTGGGGGAGGGTGGTTGCCTGCTGGGTTAATGGAATATTTTGCTGATGGTGGGGAGGGTGGGTTGCCTGCTGGGTTAATGGAATATTTTGCTGATGGTGGGGGAGGGTGGGTTGCCTGCTGGGTTAATGGAATATTTGCTGATGGTGGGGGAGGGTGGGTTGCCTGCTGGGTTAATGGAATATTTTGCTGATGGTGGGGGAGGGTGGGTTGCCTGCTGGGTTAATGGAATATTTTGCTGATGGTGGGGGAGGGTGGGTTGCCTGCTGGGTTAATGGAATATTTTGCTGATGGTGGGGGAGGGTGGGTTGCCTGCTGGGTTAATGGAATATTTTGCTGATGGTGGGGGAGGGTGGGTTGCCTGCTGGGTTAATGGAATATTTTGCTGATGGTGGGGGAGGGTGGGTTGCCTGCTGGGTTAATGGAATATTTTGCTGATGGTGGGGGAGGGTGGGTTGCCTGCTGGGTTAATGGAATATTTTGCTGATGGTGGGGGAGGGTGGGTTGCCTGCTGGGTTAATGGAATATTTTGCTGATGTGGGGGAGGGTGGGTTGCCTGCTGGGTTAATGGAATATTTTGCTGATGGTGGGGGAGGGGGGTTGCCTGCTGGTTAATGGAATATTTTGCTGATGGTGGGGGAGGGTGGGTTGCCTGCTGGGTTAATGGAATATTTTGCTGATGGTGGGGAGGGTGGGTTGCCTGCTGGTTAATGGAATATTTTGCTGATGGTGGGGGAGGGTGGGTTGCCTGCTGGGTTAATGGAATATTTTGCTGATGGTGGGGGAGGGTGGGTTGCCTGCTGGGTTAATGGAATATTTTGCTGATGGTGGGGGAGGGTGGGTTGCCTGCTGGGTTAATGGAATATTTTGCTGATGGTGGGGGAGGGTGGGTTGCCTGCTGGGTTAATGGAATATTTTGCTGATGGTGGGGGAGGGTGGGTTGCCTGCTGGGTTAATGGAATATTTTGCTGGCTTTTCTCTTATCCGTGAAAGACTGAAAGACTTTTTTTTTTTTTCTTTCAAATTCTTCTGTCTTTTTCCGTGTCTCTTACCCGGTCACCTTTGTTAGTTCCTCTCTACACTGACCACACCCTTGTACCAACACCACTGACCACACCCTTGTACCAACACCACTGACCACACCCTTGTACCAACACCACTGACCACACCTTTGTACCAACACCACTGACCACACCCTTGTACCACACCACTGACCACACCCTTGTACCAACACCACTGACCACACCCTTGTACCAACACCACTGACCACACCCTTGTACCAACACCACTGACCACACCCTTGTACCAACACCACTGACCACACCCTTGTACCAACACCACTGACCACACCCTTGTACCAACACCACTGACCACACCTTTGTACCAACACCACTGACCACACCCTTGTACCAACACCACTGACCACACCCTTGTACCAACACTAACCACCACCCTTGTACCAACACCACTAACCACACCTTTGTACCAACACCACTGACCACACCCTTGTACCAACACCACTGACCACACCCTTGTACCAACACCACTGACCACACCCTTGTACCAACACCACTGACCACACCCTTGTACAACACCACTAACCACACCTTTGTACCAACACCACTGACCACACCTTGTACCAACACCACTGACCACACCCTTGTACCAACACCACTGACCACACCCTTGTACCAACACCACTAACCACACCCTTGTACCAACACCACTGACCACACCCTTGTACCAACACCACTAACCACACCTTTGTACCAACACCACTAACCACACCCTTGTACCAACACCACTGACCACACCCTTGTACCAACACCACTGACCACACCCTTGTACCAACACCACTAACCACACCTTTGTACCAACACCACTACCTGGAGACCTGGAGCCTGGAGAGAGTTCCGGGGGTCAACACCCCCGCGGCCCGGTCTGTGACCAGGCCTCCTTAGGTCAGTGTCCCAGGATGCGACCCACACCAGTCGACTAACACCCAAGTACCCATTTTACTGATGGGGAACATAGACAACAGGTGGAAAGAAACACGTCCAATGTTTCTACTCTGGCTGGGAATCGAACCCAGGCCCTCGCCGTGTGAAGCGAGAGCGTTAACCACCAGGCCACCAGAGCCCCCTGTACACTAACCACACCTTTGTACCAACACCACTAACCACACCTTTGTACCAACACCACTGACCACACCCTTGTACCAACACCACTGACCACACCCTTGTACAACACACACTGACCACACCCTTGTACCAACACCACTAACCACACCTTTGTACCAACACACTGACCACACCCTTGTACCAACACCACTGACCACACCCTTGTACCAACACCACTAACCACACCCTTGTACCAACACCACTGACCACACCCTTGTACCAACACCACTGACCACACCCCTATGCCAACACTAACCACACCCTTGTACCAACACCAACCACACCCTTGTACCAACACTAACCACACCCTTGTACCAACACCACTGACCACACCCTTGTACCAACACCACTGACCACACCCCTATGCCAACACTAACCACACCCTTGTACCAACACCAACCACACCCTTGTACCAACACCACTAAACCACACCTTTGTACCAACACCACTGACCACACCCTTGTACCAACACCACTGACCACACCCTTGTACCAACACCACTGACCACAACCCTTGTACCAACACCACTGACCACACCCTTGTACCAACACCACTAACCACACCTTTGTACCAACACACTGACCACACCCTTGTACCAACACCACTGACCACACCCTTGTACCAACACCACTGACCACACCCTTGTACCAACACCACTAACCACACCCTTGTACCAACACCACTGACCACACCCTTGTACCAACACCACTAACCACACCTTTGTACCAACACCACTAACCCACACCCTTGTACCAACACCACTGACACACCCTTGTACCAACACCACTGACCACACCCTTGTACCAACACCACTAACCACACCTTTGTACCAACACCACTACCTGGAGACCTGGAGCTGGAGAGAGTTCCGGGGGTCAACACCCCGCGGCCCGGTCTGTGACCAGGCCTCCTTAGGTCAGTGTCCAGGATGCGACCCACACCAGTCGACTAACACCCAAGTACCCATTTTACTGATGGGGAACATAGACAACAGGTGGAAAGAAACACGTCCAATGTTTCTACTCTGGCTGGGAATCGAACCAGGCCCTCGCCGTGTGAAGCGAGAGCGTTAACCACCAGGCCACCAGAGCCCCCTGTACACTAACCACACCTTTGTACCAACACCACTAACCACACCTTTGTACCAACACCACTGACCACACCCTTGTAACCAACACCACTGACACACCCTTGTACCAACACCACTGACCACACCCTTGTACCAACAACCACTGACCACACCCTTGTACCAACACACTACCACACCTTTGTACCAACACCACTGACCACACCCTTGTACCAACACCACTGACCACACCCTTGTACCAACACCACTAACCACACCCTTGTACCAACACCACTGACCACACCCTTGTACCAACACCACTGACCACACCCCTATGCCAACACTAACCACACCCTTGTACCAACACCAACCACACCCTTGTACCAACACTAACCACCACCCTTGTACCAACACCACTGACCACACCCTTGTACCAGTACAACTAAACCACACCCTTGTACCAACACCACTACCACACCCTTGTACCAACACCACTGACCACACCCTTGTACCAACACTGACCACACCCTTGTACCAACACCACTGACCACACCTTGTACCAACACCACTAACCACACCCTTGTACCAACACCACTAACCACACCCTTGTACCAACACCACTAACCACACCCTTGTACCAACACCACTAACCACACCCTTGTACCAACACCACTAAACCACACCCTTGTACCAACACCACTAAACCACACCCTTGTACCAACACCACTAACCACACCCTTGTACCAACACCACTAACCACACCCTTGTACCAACACCACTAACCACACCCTTGTACCAACACCACTAACCACACCCCTTGTACCAACACCACTAACCACACCCTTGTACCACTAACAACTCCCCTGTACCACTAACCACTCCTCTACACTAACCAGTGTTGCACTTCTCCCACAGTTCCCAGTGCCACAATACTGAACGGACCAGAGATTCACGTTCACCGAGGCTCTGTCATCAACCTGACTTGTATCGTCGACCACACCACCGAACGACCGCTCTACATCGTATGGTACCACTATAACAAGGTACAGTCATGTTGCAGTAGGGTACAGTAAGGTACAGTCAGGCTACAGTAGGGTACACTCAGGCTACAGTAGGGTACACTCAGGCTACAGTAGGGTACTCAGGCTACAGTAGGGTACACTCAGGCTACAGTAGGGTACACTCAGGCTACAGTAGGTACACTCAGGCTACAGTAAGGTACACTCAGGCTACAGTAAGGTACACTCAGGCTACAGTAGGGTACACTCAGGCTACAGTAGGGTACACTCAGGCTACAGTAGGGTACACTCAGGCTACAGTAGGGTACACTCAGGCTACAGTAGGGTACACTCAGGCTACAGTAAGGTACACTCAGGCTACAGTAAGGTACACTCAGGCTACAGTAGGTACACTCAGGCTACAGTAGGGTACACTCAGGCTACAGTAGGGTACACTCAGGCTACAGTAGGTACACTCAGGCTACAGTAGGGTACACTCAGGCTACAGTAAGGTACACTCAGGCTACAGTAGGGTACACTCAGGCTACAGTAGGGTTACACTCAGGCTACAGTAGGGTACACTCAGGCTACAGTAGGTACACTCAGGCTACAGTAAGGTACACTCAGCTACAGTAGGGTACACTCAGGCTACAGTAGGGTACACTCAGGCTACAGTAGGGTACACTCAGGCTACAGTAGGGTACACTCAGGCTACAGTAGGGTACACTCAGGCTACAGTAGGGTACAGTC
>NC_069478.1:27285700-27305700 GCF_026875155.1 Cherax quadricarinatus
ATGGCCACTATCCTGGGGATATATACATTAGATACGAGATGGCCACTATCCTGGCTATCATATATTATACACTAGATGGCCACAATCTCGGGACACTTCATACATTATATACTAGATGGCCACTATCCTGGGGGGACTATCATACATTATATACTAGATGGCCACTATCCTGGGACTATCATACATTATACACTAGATGGCCACTATCCTGGGACTATCATACATTATACACTAGATGGCCACTATCCTGGGACTATATACACTAGGTGGCCACTATCTGGGCTCTCACTACATTATATAACTAGGATGGCCAATATCCTGGGACTATCATACATTATATACTAGATGGCCACTATCCTGGGACTATCATACATTATATACTAGATGGCCACTATCCTGGGACTATCATACATTATATACTAGATGGCCACTATCCTGGGACTATCATACATTATATACTAGATGGCACTATCTGGGGGGACTATCATACATTATATACTAGAGGCCACTATTCCTGGGGACTATCATAAATTATATACTAGATGGCCACTATCCTGGGACTATCATACATTATATACTAGATGGCCACTATCCTGGGACTATCATACATTATATCACTAGATGGCCACTATCCTGGGACTATCATACATTATATACTAGATGGCCACTATCCTGGGACTATCATACATTATATACTAGATGGCCACTATCCTGGGACTATCATTACATTAGACCACTAGCTGGCCAATATCCTGGGACTATCATACACTAGATGGCCACAATCCTGGGACTATCATACATTATACACTAGATGGCCACTATCCTGGGACTATCATACACTAGATGGCCACTATCCTGGGACTATCATACATTATATACTAGATGGCCACTATCCTGGGACTATCATACATTATATTACTAGATCGGCCCACGATCCTGGGCTATCATACATTATATACTAGAATGGCCACTTTCCTGGGACTATTCATTCATTATATAACTAGATGGCACTATCCGGGACTATCATCATTATACACTAGATGGCCACTATCCTGGGACTATCATACATTATATACTAGATGGCCACTATCCTGGGACTATCATACATTATATACTAGATGGCCACTATCCTGGGACTATCATACATGTACACTAGATGGCCCCACTAATTCCTGGGACGATTCATTACATAGATGGCCACGATCCCTGGGGGACTAACATACATTATACACTAGAGGGCCCACTATCCGGGGGACTATCATACCCCACTAGATGGCCACTATCCTGGGACTATCATACATTATATACTAGATGGCCACTATCCTGGGACTATCATACATTATATACTAGATGGCCACTATCCTGGGACTATCATACATTATATACTAGATGGCCACTATCCTGGGACTATCATACATTATATACTAGAGGGCCACTATCCTTAGGCTATTCATACATTATTACTAGTTGGCCACCTATCCTGGGAATATCATACATTATATACTAGATGGGCCACTACCCTGGGGGACTATATACATTATATTTTACTAAGATGGCCACTATCCTGGACTATCATACATTATATTACTAGATGGCCACTATCCTGGGGGGGACTATCTACATTATATAATGATGGCCACTATCTGGGACTATCTACATTATATACTAGATCGGCATATCCTTAGGGGGGGGGGTGAACTATCATACATTATACACAGATGGCCACTATCCTGGGACTATCATACATTTATATATAGCTGATGGCCACTATCCTGGGGACTATCATACAATATTTATAGATGGCCACTATCCTGGACTATCTACATTATACACTAGACTGGCCACTATCCCTGGGGACGGTCATACATTATATACTAGATGGCCACTATCCTGCGGACTGTCATACATTTATACTAGATGGCCCTATCTGGTACTATCATACATTATATACTAGATGGCCACTATCCTGGGACTATCGACATTATACACTAGTGGCCACTATCTGGGACATCATACATTATATTAATCGATGGGCCACTATCTGCGGACTATCATAAATTATATACTAGGATGGCCATCTATCTGGGACTATCTTACAATTATATTACTAGATGGGCCACTATCCTGGACTACTCATACCATTTTTACTAGTGGGCCACTATCCTGGGGACTTCATACATTATTTATAGATGTCACTATCCTGGGATTCTGCGACATTATATATAGATGGACACTATCTGGAGACTATCATACATTATAACACTAGAGGGCCACTATATGGGACTATCATACACTAGGTGGCCACTATCCAGGGACTATGCTTACCAACTTGATGGCCACTATCCTGGACTATATACACCTAGATGGCACTATCCTGGGACTATCATACACTAGATGGCCACTATCCTGGGGCCTATTCATACACTAGATGCGACTAACCGGGGACTATCATACACTGGATGACCCACTATCATGGGACTTTCATACCACTAGATGGCCCACTCTCTGGGACTATCTACACTAGATGGGCCACTATCCTGGGACTATCATACCACTAGTGGCAACCTATCCTGGGACTTATCATACACTAGATGGCCACTATCCTGGGACTATCATACACTAGATGGCCACTATCCTGGGACTATCATACACTAGATGGCCACTATCCTGGGACTATCATACACTAGATGGCACTTATCCTGGGGGGGACTACCATACACTAGATGGCACTATCTGGGTGACTACCATACCCCTAGTTGGCCACTTTCTGGATATCATACACTAGGGGCCACTCTCCTGGCGGCTATCATACACTAGATCGGCCACTATCTACACTAGATGGCCACTTATTCCTGGGGACTATCCATACACTAGTGGCCACTATCCTGGGACTATCATACACTAGATGGCCACTATCCTGGGACTATCATACACTAGATGGCCACTATCCTGGGACTATCATACACTAGATGGCCACTATCCTGGGACTATCATACACTAGATGGCCACTATCCTGGGACTATCATACACTAGATGGCCACTATCCTGGGCATATCATACACTTGATGGCCACTATCCTGGGACTATCATACACTAGATGGCCACTATCCTGGGACTATCATACACTAGTTGGCCACTATCCTGGGACTATCCTACACTATATGGCCACTATCCTGGGACTATCCTACACTAGATGGCCACTATTCCTGGGACTAATCATACACTAGATGGCCTATCCTTGGGGGAGCGGACTATCATACACTAGATGGCCACTATTCCAGTGACTATCATACCTAGATGGCCACTATCTGGGACTAACATACACTAGATGGCCCACTATCTGGTGACTATCATACACTAGATGGCCCACGTATCTGGGATATCATAACTAGCATGGCACTATCCTGGGACTATCATACACTTGATGGCCACTATTCCTGGGGACTTTCATACACTAGATGGCCCACTAGCCAGGGACTATCTTACACTAGATGGCCATACTCCTGGGACTATCATACACTAGTGGCCACTAATCCTGGGAATATCATACCACTGAGATGGCCACTTATCTGGGACTATCATACTAGATGACCCACTATTCCTGGTTCTACGTAATTCTAATATACCAGTTATTTATATCTCCCTATAATTACCTCTTTCCTGTCAGTCTCCCTGAGCAAGGGAGGGAGGGGCGGGAGAGTCATGATGGAACACTGAGGGAGGGAGTCATGATGGAACACTGAGGGAGGGAGTCATGATGGAACACTGAGGGAGGGAGTCATGATGGAACACTGAGGGAGGGAGTCATTATGGAACCTGAGGGAGGAGTCATGGATGGAAACATGAGGAGTCATGCTGGAACCACTGAGGGGGGAGTCATGATGAGAACACAGGAGGGAAGGGAGTCATGATGGAACACTGAGGGAGGGAGTCATGATGGAACACTGAGGGAGTCATGATGGAACACTGAGGGAGTCATGATGGAACACTGAGGGAGGGAGTCATGATGGAACACTGAGGGAGGGAGTCATGATGGAACACTGAGGGAGTCATGATGGAACACTGAGGGAGGGAGTCATGATGGAACACTGAGGGAGTCATGATGGAACACTGAGGGAGGGAGTCATGATGGAACACTGAGGGAGGGAGTCTTAGGGAACATGAGGGAGGATGTCATGAGGGAAACAACTGAGGGACGTCATGATGGAACCTGAGGGTGGTCATGATGGAAACACTGAGGGCGGGAGTCATGATGGAACACTGAGGGGTCATGATGGATAACATGAGTGGAGGGAGTCATGGATGGAACACTGAGGAGGGGAGTCATGATGGACAACATGAGGGAGTCCTGAAGGACACCCTGAGGTGGTCATGATGGACACATGAGGGGAGGGAGTCTGATCTGGAACACTGAGGTGAGTCATTGATGGAAAACACTGAGGGAGGGAGTCATGATGGATCACTGGGGAGGGAGTCAATGATGGAACACTGAGGGAGGGAGTCATGGGATGGAAACTGGGGGTCATGATGGAACACTGAGGGAGTCATGTTGACACTGAGGGAGGGAGTCATTGAATGGAAACACTGAGGGAGGGTCATGATGGGAACACTGAGGGAGTCATGATGGAAACACAGAGGGAGGGAGTTCATGATGGAACATGAGGGAGTCATGATGGATAACACTGAGGGAGGGAGTCATGATGAACACTGAGGGAGGGAGTCATGATGGAAACACTGAGGGGAGGGAGTCCATGCTGGGAACACTGGAGGGAGTCATGATGGAAAACACTGCGGGAGTCATGATTGAAACATGAGGGAGGGAGATCATGACTGGAACATGAGGAGGGAGTCATGATGGAACACTGAGGGAGTCATGAATGGAACCCCTGAGGAGAGGGAGTCATGATGGAAACACTGAGGGAGTCAAATGGAACACAGAGGGGAGGGGAGTCATGATGGAACACTGAGGAGATGGGAGTCATGAATGGAAACACTGAGGGAGGGAATCCTGATGGAACATGAGGGCGGGAGTCATGATGGAACACTGAGGGACGTTCATGATGGAACACTGCGGGAGGGAGTCATGATGGACTCTGAGGGAGTCATGATGGGGTGGCGGGGGGAAACACTGGGGAGGGAGTCATGATGGAACACTGAGGGAGGGAAGTCTTGAGATGGAACACTGAGGGAGGGAGTATGATGGAACACTGAGGGAGGAGTCATGATGGGAACACTAAGGGGATTCTGATGGAAAAAAACACTGAGGGAGTCATGATGAGAACACTGAGGGAGGGGATCATGATGGAACACTAAGGAGTCATGAGGAACACTGAGGGGGGAGTTCATGCTGGAACATAGGGAGTCATGATTGGAACACTGAGGGAGGGGAGTCATGATGAAACACTGAGGGAGGGAGTCATGATGGAACATGAGGGAGGGCGAAACATGATGGACCACTGAGGAGGGAGTCATGATTGAACATGGAAAAGAAGCGAGGGAGTTATTGATGGAACACTGAGGTGATGGAGTCATGATGGAACACTGAGGGAGGGAGTCATGAATGGAACACTGGAAGGGAGGGAGTCATGCTGGAACCACTAGAGGGAGGGAGCATCATGATGGAACACTGAGGGAGGGAGTCATGATGGACCACTGAAGGGAGTTCCATGATGGAACAACTGAGCGCGAGGGAGTCATGATGGAAACACTGAGGGAGTCATGGATGGAAACACTGAGGGAGGGAGTCATGATGGAACACTGAGGGAGGGAATCATGATGGAACACTGAGGGAGGGAGTCATGATGGACACTGAGGGAGGGATCATGATTGGAACAACTAAAGGGAGTCAAGATGGAACCTGAGTGAGTCATGTATGGAACACTGAGGGAGGGGATGTTATGATGGGAAAACACTAGGGAGTCATGATGGAACACTGAGGGAGTGGAGTCATGATGTGACACTAAGGGAGACATGA
This sequence comes from Cherax quadricarinatus, assembly GCF_026875155.1. Lineage (NCBI taxonomy): Eukaryota > Metazoa > Arthropoda > Malacostraca > Decapoda > Parastacidae > Cherax > Cherax quadricarinatus. Next base: position 27,291,675 of record NC_069478.1, read on the forward strand.
TGGAACATGCAGGGAGGGAGTCATGATGGGAACATGAGGGAGGCGAGTCATGATGGAACAAGAGGAGGGAAGATCATGATGGAACACTTGAAGGGAGGGATGTCATTGATGGAACACTGAGGGAGGGAGTTATGATGGAACACTGAGGGAGGGAGTCATGATGGAACACTGAGGGAGGGAGTCATGATGGAACACTGAGGGAGGGAGTCATGATGGAAACATGAGGGAGGGAGCATGATGGATACATGAGGGCAGGGAGTCCTGCATAGAACACTGAGGGGGGGGTCTTGAAGGAACACTGAGGAGCGGGAGTCAAGGGGGGGGGGGGATGGGAACACTGGGGATCATGATGAGAACACTGCGGGAGGGAGTCATGATGGAAACACTGAGGGTGATGGGAGTCATGATGGACACACTGAGGGAGGGAGAAGTCATGATGGAACACTGAGGAGGGAGGAGTCATGATGGAACGAACTGAGGGAGGGAGTCATGATGGAACACTGAGGGAGGGAGTCATGATGGAACACTGAGGGAGTCATGATGGAACACTGAGGGAGGGAGTCATGATGGAACACTGAGGGAGTCATGATTTGAACAATGAGGGAGTCATGATGGACACTTGAGGGAGGGGGTGCATCATGAAGGAACACTGAGGGAGGGAGTCATGATGGAACACTGAGGGAGTCATGATGGAACACTGAGGGAGGGAGTCATGATGGAACACTGAGGGAGTCATGATGGAACACTGAGGGAGGGAGTCATGATGGAACACTGAGGGAGGGAGTCATGATGGAACACTGAGGGAGGGAGTCATGATGGAACACTGAGGGAGGGAGTCATGATGGAACACTAAGGGAGTCATGATGGAACACTGAGGGAGTCATGATGGAACACTGAGGGAGGGAGTCATGATGGAACACTAAGGGAGTCATGATGGAACACTGAGGGAGGGAGTCATGATGGAACACTGAGGGAGTCATGATGGAACACTGAGGGAGGGAGTCATGATGGAACACTGAGGGAGGGAGTCATGATGGAACACTGAGGGAGGGAGTCATGATGGCACACTTAAGGGTGACTCAATGATGGAACATGAGGGAAGTCATGATGGAACACTGAGGGAGGGAAGTCATGATGGAACACTGCGGGAGTCATGATGGAACACTGAGGGGAGTTCATGATGTGAACACCTGAGGGAGGGAGACCTGAGGAACATGAGGGACGGGAGTCATGATGGAACCACTGAGGGAGGGTAGTCATGATGAGAACCTGAGGGAGTCATGATGGAACACTGAGGGCAGGGAGGAAAGGGGACGGGGGGGGACGCAAGTCAAGATGGAACACTGAGGGAGGGAGTCATGATGGAACACTGAGGGAGGGAGTCATGATGGAACACTGAGGGAGGGAGTCATGATGGAACACTGAGGGAGGGAGTCAGAAGGAACCCTGAAGGGAGTCATGATGAACACTGAGAGAGGCGAGTCATGATAGGAACATGAGGGAGTCATATGGAACACTCGGGAGTTGAGTATGATGGAAACACTGAGGGAGTCATTGATGGAAACACTGAAGGGCGGAGTCATGATGGAACACTGAGGGAGGGAGTCATGATGGAACACTGAGGGAGGGCAGTCATGATGGAACACTGAGGGAGGGAGTCATGATGGAACACTGAGGGAGGGAGTCATGGATGGAACACTGAGGGAGGGGGAAGTCATGATGGAACACTTGATGAGGGGAGCTCATGATGGAACACTGGGGAGTCACTCATGATGGACACTGAGTGAGGGAGTCATGATGGCAACACTGGAGGGAGTCCTTGAGGAAACCACTGCAGGGAGGGGAGTCATGATGGAACACTGGGGGAAGGCATCATGATGGAACACTGAGGAGGGAGTCATGATGGAACACTGAGGGAGTCATGATGGAACACTGAGGGAGGGAGTCATGAAGGAAATGAGGGAGTCATGCTGGAACACTGAGGGATCATGATGGACATGAGGGAGGGAGTCATGATGGAAAACACTTAGGGAAGGGAGTCATGATTGGAACATGAGGGAGTCATGATGGAACACTGAGGGAGGGAGTCATGATGAGAACATACTGAGGGAGTCATGATGGAACACTGAGGGAGGAGTCATGATGGAAACATGAGGGAGGAGGCCTGATGGAACACTGAGGGGGGAGTCATGATGGAACTACAGAGGGAGGGCGTCATTGAATGGCAAGCACTAGCGGAGGGAGTTCATGATGGCACACTGAGGGAGGGAGTCATGATGGAATCCCTGGGGAGTCATGATGGAAACTGAGTGAGGGAGTCATGATGGAACACTAGGAGGGAGTTCATGTGGGAACACCTGAGGGAGGGAGTCATGAGGGAACCCCCCTGGAGGGAGGGAGTCATGATGGACAAAGAGGGAGGGAGTCATGAGGGAAACACTGAGGAGGGGAGTCAATGAAGGAACACTGAGGGCGGGAGTCATGAAGGAACCACAGGGCGGGGAGGGAGTCATGAAGGAACCCACTGAGGGAGGGAGTCATGATGAACATGAGGGAGGGCGGACCTGATGGAACTGAGGAGTGGTCATGAGGAAACACTGAGGAGGGAGTCTGATGGACCACTATGAGGGTGGGAGTCATGGATGGAACCTGAGGAGTCATGGATGGAACACTGAGGGAGTCATGGATGGAACACGAGGCGAGGGAGTCATGATGGAACAATGAGGGGGAGTCATGATGGAACACTGAGGGAGGAGTCATGATGGAACCCCACTGATTGAGGGCGTCATGATGGACCACTGAGGGAGGGAGTTATGGATGAACACTAGGGAGGGAGTCAGATGTAACACTAAGGGAGGGAGTCATGATGGAAACACTGAGGGAGGCTCTCATGGATGGGAACCTGAGGGAGGGAGTCATGATGGAACACTGAGGGAGGGGAGTCATGATGGAACACTGAGGGCTCACTCATGATGGAACACTGAGAGAGGGAGTCTGATGGAACACTGCGGGAGGGATTCATGATGGTAACACTGAGGGAGGCCTCATTGATGGAACAATGAGGGAGGGGAGTCATGATGGAACACTGAGGAGGGAGTTTGATGGAACACTGAGGGAGGAGTCATGATGAACTCTGAGGTAGGGGTCATGATGGAACACTGAGGGAGGGGAGTCATGATGTAACACTGAGGGTAGGGAGTCATGATGAACACTGAGGGTGCGGAGTCATGATCGAAAACTGAGGGAGGGGAGTCTGATGAGAGACAGAGGGAGGGAGTCATGATCGGAACCTGAGGGAGTCTTGATGGAACACTGAGGGAGGGAGTTATGATGGAACACTGAGGGAGGGAGTCATGATGGAACACTGAGGGAGGGAGTCATGATGGAACACTGAGGGAGTTATGATGGAGCACTGAGGGGGAGTCAATGAGGAACATGAGGGAGGGAGTCATGATGGAACACTGGGGAGGGAGTCTGATGGAACACTGGGGAGGGAGTCTATGATGGATCACTAAGGGAGGGAGTTCATGAAGGAACACTGAGGGAGGCCACTCATGATGGCACACTGAGGAGGGAGTCATGATGGAACACTGAGGGAGGGAGTTATGATGGAACACTAAGGGAGGGAGTCATGATGGAACACTAAGGGAGGGAGTCATGATGGAACACACGCGCTAGGGGGGAGTTATGATGGACACTAAGGAGCGGTCATGATGGAACACTAAGGGAGGGAGTCATGATGGAACACTGAGGGAGGCACTCATGATGGGACACTGAGAGAGGGAGTCATGATGGAACACTGAGGGAGGGAGTCATGATGGAACACTGAGGGAGGCACTCATGATGGGACCCTGAGAGGGGGGGGGGGGGAGAGGTCGTTAAGGAACACTGTGGGAGGGAGTCAAGAATGGAACAATGAGGGGGCACCTCATGATGGAACACTGAGAGAGGGAGTCATGATGGAACATTGAGGGTGGGAGTATGATGGAACACTGAGGGAGTTATGATGGAACACTGAGGGAGTTATGATGGAACACTAAGGGAGGGAGTCATGATGGAACACTAAGGGAGGGAGTCATGATGGAACACTAAGGGAGGCACTCATGATGGAACACTGAGAGAGGGAGTCATGATGGAACACTGAGGGAGGGAGTCATGATCGAACACTGAGGGAGGCACTCATGATGGAACACTGAGGGAGTCATGATGGAACACTGAGGGAGTCATGATGGAACACTGAGGACGGAGTCATGATGGAACACTGAGGGAGGGAGTCATGATGGAACACTGAGGGAGGGAGTCATGATGGAACACTGAGGGAGGGAGTCATGATGGAACACTGAGGGAGGGAGTCATGATGGAACACTGAGGGAGGGAGTCATGATGGAACACTGAGGGAGTCATGATGGAACACTGAGGGAGGGAGTCATGATGGAACACTGAGGGAGGGAGTCATGATGGAACACTGAGGGAGGGAGTCATGATGGAACACTGAGGGAGGCACTCATGTTTGGAACACTGAGGAGTCCATGATGGAAACCACTGACGGGAGTCCATGATCGGAAACACTGAGGGAGGATAGAGTCATGATGGACCACTGAGGGAGGGAGTCATGATGGGAACACTGAGGGAGACATGAGGAACACTGTGGGAGGGAGAGGTCATGATGGAACACAGGAGGGAGTGGAGGGGAGTCATGATGGAACACTGAGGGAGTCATGATGGAACACTGAGGGAGTCATGATGGAACACTGAGGGAGGGAGTCATGATGGAACACTGAGGGAGGGAGTCATGATGGAACACTGAGGGAGGGAGTCATGATGGAACACTGAGGGAGGGAGTCATGATGGAACACTGAGGGAGGGAGTCATGATGGAACACTGAGGGAGGGAGTCATGATGGAACACTGAGGGAGTCATGATGGAACACTGAGGGAGGGAGTCATGATGGAACACTGGGGAGGGAGGTCATGATGGAACACTGAGGGAGGGAGTCATGATGGAACACTGAGGGAGGGAGTCATGATGGAACACTGAGGGAGGGAGTCATGATGGAACACTGAGGGAGGGAGTCATGATGGAACACTGAGGGAGGGAGTCATGATGGAACACTGAGGGAGGGAGTCATGATGGAACACTGAGGGAGGGAGTCATGATGGAACACTGAGGGAGGGAGTCATGATGGAACACTGAGGGAGTCATGATGGAACACTGATGGGAGGGAGGTTTATGAAGGAACCCTGAGGAGGGAGTCATGAATGGAACACTGACGGAGGGGATATGATGGAACACTGAGGGAGGGAGTCATGATGGAACACTGAGGAGAGGAGTCATGATGGGAACACTTGAGGGTGGGAGGTCATGTTGAACACTGAGCGTCCAAGATGGAGCACTGAGGGAGGGAGTCATGATGGAACACTGAGGGAGTCATGATGGAACACTGAGGGAGGGAGTCATGATGGAACACTGAGGGAGGGAGTCATGATGGAACACTGAGGGAGGGAGTCATGATGGAACACTGAGGGAGGGAGTCATGATGGAACACTGAGGGAGGGAGTCATGATGGAACACTGAGGGGAGGGGAGTCTTGCCTGGAAACACTGAGGGAGGAGTCATGATGGAACACTGAGGGAGGGAGTCATGATGGAACCACTGAAGGGAGGGAGTCATGATGGAAACATGCGGAGGGAGCTCTGTTGAACAAGAGGGCAGTCATGATGGAACATGGGGAGGAGTTATGATGGAAACACTGAGGGAGGGAGTCCCCCCCCCCCATGGGAAGGAACATGAGGCGGAGTTATGATGGAACTGAGCGGGGGAGTCATGATGGAACACTGAGGTGAGGGGTTTTCATGATGGAACACTGAGGGCTGGGAGTCATGTTGGAACACTGAGGGAGTTTCATGATGGAGCACTCTTGAGGGGAGGGGCGTCTGATGGAACAGACTGAGGGAGTCATGATTGGACACTGAGGGATTGGAGTAATGATGGAAACACGAGGGAGGGAGTCATGATGGAACACTGAGGAGGGAGTCATGTTGGAAACACTGAGGGAGTATGATGAAGCACTGGAAAAGGGAGGGAGTCATGATGGAACACTGAGGGAGGGAGTCATGATGGAACACTGAGGGAGGGAGTCATGATGGAACACTGAGGGAGGGAGTCATGATGGAACACTGAGAGAGGGAGTTATGATGGAACACTGAGGGAGGTTGAGAGTTATGATGGAACACTGAGGGAGGGGAGTCATGATGAAACACTGAGGGAGGGAGTCATGTTGGACACTAGCGGGAGGGGAGTCATGATGGAACACTGAGGGGAGGGAGTCATGATAGAAACTTTCGCTTCCGCCACAAACTTTACACAATTAATATTAAAAAAATAACTCACAGCTTTCTCTCTCATAATTTTTATTCGATTTGTAGAGTCTCCCTCCCTTCTCTCTCGACTCTTCCCTCTATTTCAAAGGGTTTGAAAAGGTTAGGTTAAGGATACCCTAACTTTATTGACAATCTCTTTACAGGTTAAGGACCCTAACTTTATGACAATCTATTTTACAGGTTAAGGATCCCTCGCTTATTGACAAGCCTAAGGCTGTTGCGCATAGCTCTTTTGAAAGCCATTTTTAATGTTATGAGACATACCCCCCCCCCCCCCCCCCCCCCCCCCACCCCGCCTTCCAGCGGCCCCACCCACCCCCCCCCCCCCCCCCCCCCCCCACAGCCACCCCCCCCCAACCCCCTATGAAGTAGGAGACATCTGTGGACCAGCATTTTCATCTGATCACACTGACTTTATCTCGTTGACATCATAAAGCAGTACGATTGTGTTCCAGGACTGAGTCAATCCCTCTTCTCCTGGGATTAAATGATCTCAGATGGAAGTGATGTTCTGGAGGAGGATTACAGCCAGAGTGAAGTTGCCTTTTTCTGCCGTCTTGTGTATATGAAGCGTGCTTACACTGTCCTCGAAGTGGATCCAAGTGTGGTACTGTGAACCAATGTTGGCCTTGTACATACAGTATGGGCCCACACCCATCTGTGTTGAAAGGTCTGCTGAAATGACAGATCTACCCAGGACTGGTCCAGGCGAGAGATGAGACGTCTTGTTCTGTTTCTACTCTGTCAAGCAGTCGCAGATGAGAGGGAGGCGAGGCAACCAAGAAAGTGGAGCATACTCAAGGTGTGAGCGTACTTGTGCCCCCATACAAAATTTTGGGAAAACCCGTACTGTCAAGTAGATGCGAGATACGGCGAAGTGCTGTAAGCTTCCTGGTGCCTTGTTTGCAAAATTTACAACATGGTTTTTTCATGGTCAGTTTGGAGTCGAATTTCAAACCCCCCAAAGGTATCAACTTCTTCCCCAGGTGCCAATCCCCTCCCATTCATCCTTACTAGTGCACCAGCATTCCTTCATTGTCCCTAAAATTCATGGGTACATGAACCCTGGTGTAAATACAGGTTTGCACATGAAAATTTTAAAAATACATGGGTACATGAAACACTGTGTAATATACTGGTTACACATAAAAACCCTTTTGAAATAAAACATGGTGACACATGAACATGGTGTAATATACATGGTGATACATGAACACGGGGTTGAAATATCCCTGGGGGCACATAAAACCCACTTTAATATACATGGTGACCCCTAAAAAAGGGTTTTTAATATACTGGTGATACATGAACACGGGTGTAATATACATGGGGGATCCTTGAACACTGGTGTAATAACATGGTGTTTACATGAAAATGTGTTATATACTTTGGTGATACATGAACACTGGTGTAATATCCTGGTGATAGGGGGAACCGGGGTTTTAATAAAATTGGTGATCATGAACACTGTGTAAATACAGGGTGCCCCCCCATGAACTTTGGAAGAAAAATATAAGGGGTTACAGGGAACCTGGTAATTTTCATGGTGATACATAAAATGTGTAAAAATGGTGATACATGTCACTGGTTTTTTAAAAATAAAATGGTGATACTTGATCACTGGTGAAATTTAACATGGTGAAAAGGGTTCACTGGTGTAATATACATGGTGATACACGAACACGGGGAAATATAATGGGGTACATGATAACTGGTGAAATTACAGGGTGTCCCATGAACACTGGGTAATATACAGGGTTTGATACATGAACACTGGTTTAATATACATGGTGAACAAAAAACACTGTGTAATTTAAATGGTGTTTCAAAAACCACTGGTGTAAATACTGGTGATACATGAACACTGTTTAATATACATGGTGATCCCAGGGAACACTGTTTTAATTTTCCCTGGTGATCCCTGGAACACTGGGGAATATACATGGTGATACAGGGATCATGGTGAAATAAAAGGGTTTATACATAACCACGGGGGTAATTACATGGTGAACGTGAACCTGTGTAATTTTACATGGTGATACGTGAACACTGTGTAATATACATGGTGATACATGACCCACGGGTTTTAATTTACTTGGTGATCCATGAAAAAACTGTGTAATTTTACATGGTGATACATGAACACTTTTTAATTTACATGGTGATACTGAAATGGTTTTAAAATAAATGGGACACATGAACATGGTGAAAATTTACTTTGGTGATACATGAACACTTTTAATATACATGGTGTTACATGATAAACTGGGTGTAATTTACATGGTGATAAAAACACTGGTAATATACTGGTGATACATGAACACTGTAAAAAAACGGGTGTTTACATGATCACTGGTGAAATTACATGGTGAAAACATGAACACTGGGGAAATTATACATGGTGATACATGAAAAATGGTGTAATATACATGGTGAAAATGATAAAGGGTGTAATATCCATGGTAAATACATAAACCCACTGGTGAAAATATTAATGGTGTTTACATAAAACATGGTGAAATTTTAACTTTGGTGATACTGATCACTGGTGAAATATACATGGTGTACAGAAAAATGGTGAAATTTATAAGGGTGATCTTAACCCACGGTGTAATATACAGGGTGAAAACATGAACAGGGTGTAATATAGGGGTTTTTTTAAAATAAAAACACTGTAATTACATGGGTTTCATGATAAATGGTGAAATATACATGGTGATACAGGGAACACTGTGTAATAACTTGGGTGTACTGAACCCTGAAAATATACTGGTGTTAATGATTGGTGTAATTTAAGGGTTGATACATAAACCCACTGTGAAATTTATACAGGGTGTTAAAAGAACACTGGTGTAAAAACATGGGGGTTACATGACCCACTGGGGGTTAATATACATGGGTGATAATGAACACTGTGTAAATAAGGGGTTGATACATGAACACTGAAAATAAAATTGGTGATCATGATCACTGGTGAAAATATAAGGGTGATACATGAACACTTTTGAAAATTATAATGGGTGATCAAAACCCATGGTGTAATTTCCCTGGTGATACAGGATCACTGGTGTAATATCCATGGTATACATAAACACGGGTGTAATTTTCAGGGGTTGTTTCATGAACATGGTGTAATATACATGGTGATACTTGATCACTGGTGTAATATACATGGTGATCCATGAACCTGGTGTAATTTCCAGGGTTGATACATGATCACTGGGGTAATATACATGGTGATACATGAACACTGGTGTAATATACATGGTGATACATGAACACTGTGTAATATACATGGTGATACATGAACACTGTGTAATATACATGGTGATACATGAACAGGGTGTGAAGAGGGAGGAGTTGGGAGAGGGAGGGGAGGTGGGGAGGGGCGGATCTCATTCTTTGTTCCACTTGCTGAGAACACACACACACACACACACACATACACACACACACATACACACATACACACACACATACACACACACACACACACATACACACACACACACACACATACACACACATACACACACACTCACATACACACATACATACACACATACACACACACACACACACACACACAGGCTCATTAATATAACCATAATGGACAACTTCGTGGGAACGTGTGAGAGAGAGAGAGAGAGAGAGAGAGAGAGAAGGATCAGTTTTTGTGTGTCATTGTATCATTGGTGACTGTCTTAGTCACCTCTCTTGTTGTCTTACACTCATGTGCTGCTGGTTGATGCTGGTAGTGCTGGTTGATGCTGGTAGTGCTGGCTGATGCTGGTAGTGCTGGCTGATGCTGCTGTGGATGGTAGTGCTGGTTGATGTTGGTAGTGCTGGTTGATGCTGGTAATGTTGGTTGATGTTGCTGGTGATGCTGGTAATGTTGGTTGATGTTGCTGGTGATGCTGGTTGATGTTGGTGATGCTGGTTGATGCTGGTAGTGCTGGCAAGACAGTGATGGAGTGAATGTTTTTTTATCGAGCCGCCCTAAGTGGCAGACACAACGTGTCAATTATATATATATATATATATATATATATATATATATATATATATATATATATATATATATTATATATATATAAAATGTGTGTCGTGCCTAATAGGTAAAATTGGTCAATTATGAAGAACTCATTTAAAATTAAGTCCTTTCTAAAAAATTTTCTTATACGTTTAAAGATATATATTTTTTTCATTTATGTTAATGTAAAAATTAATAAATTTGTACCAAAAGAACCTTAGAAAACTTACCTGACCTTATTATAACAAGCACAATTTAATTTAGCCTAACTAGACTCACGAAATCGTAATGACACGATTGCAAACAAACCATACCACGGATGGGGTTTGAACCCGCGGTAAGAGACGCCGCGGGTTCAAACCCCATCCGTGGTATGGTTAATTTAGTCTAATCCAACTAAATATATTTTAGATAAGTTTACAATAATTTAATAATAAACAAATACAATGAAATATATTTTATTTTCGTTAGGTTCAGAATTATTTTTTTGCGAAATTATTGCATGCACAAATTTTCATTTGTCTTATTCGGCAAGAAGAGCGATGCTATTTAAGCCAAAATCAAACAGTCCTGATCACACAGTACCTGAGAGTCACACAGTACCTGAGTCACACAGTACCTGAGTCACACAGTACCTGAGTCACACAGTACCTGAGAGTCAAACAGTACCTGAGTCACACAGTACCTGAGGAAGTCACACAGTACCTGAGTCCACACACAGTACCGAGTCACACAGTACCTGAGAGGATCAAACAATACCTGAAGTCACACAGTACCTGAGTCACACAGTACCTGAGAGTCAAACAGTACCTGAGTCACACAGTACCTGAGAGTCAACAGTACCTGAGTCACACAGTACCTGAGAGTCAAACAATACCTGAGTCACACAGTACCTGAGTCACACAGTACCTGAGTCACCAGTACCTGAAAAGAAGTCAAACCAGTACCTAGTCCACACAGTACCTGAGGTCAAAACAATACCTGAGTCACAAGTACCTGAATCCAAACAGTACCCTGAGTCACTCAGTACCTGAGAGTCAATACAGTACCTGAGTCACACAGTACCCTGAGAGTCAAACAGCAACCTGAGCACACAGTAAACTGAGAGTTCAATACCTGAGTTCACACAGTACCGGAGAGTCAAACAGTACCTGAGTCACACAGTACCTGAGAGTCAATACCTGAGTCACACAGTACCTGGGAGTCAAACAATACCTGAGTCACACAGTACCTGAGTCACACAAGTACCAGGGAGTCACACAGTACCTGATGGTAGTCAAACAGTAACCTGAGTCCCACGTACCTGAGAGACACACAGTACCTGAGTACCAGACCTGAGTCACACAGGTACCTGAGGTCGCACAGTACCCTGGAGTCACACAGTACCTGAGAGTCCCAAACAGTAAACCTGATTCACACAGTACCTGAGAGTCACACAGTACCCTGAGTCACACCGTACCTAGTCACACAGTACCTGGGGAGTCACACAGACCTGAGTCACACAGTACCTGGGAGTCACCCAGTACATGAGAGGTCACACCAGTAGTCCTGAGAGTCAAACAGTACCTGAGCACACATACTCGAGAGTCCACACAGTACCCTGAGTCACTCACGTACCTGAGGTCCCCACAACAGTACCTAGTTCACGACAAGTAACCTGGATCACACAAGTACCTGAATCCAAACAGTACCTGAGTCACCAGTACCTGAAGTCAACAGTACCTGAGTCACACAGTACCTGAGTCAAAACAGTACCTGAGAGGTCACACAGTACCTGAGTCACACAGTACCTGAGTCACACAGTACCTTGAGTCACACAGTACCTGAGAGTCACACAGTACCTGAGTCACACAGTACCTGAGTCACACAGTACCTGAGTCACACAGTACCTGAGTCACAAGAGTACCTGAGAGTCACACAGTTACCTGAGTCACACAGTACCATGAGTCACACAGTTACCTGAGTCATCAGTACCTGAGTCACACAGTACCTGAGTCACACAGTAACCTGAGAGTCACACAGTACCTGAGTCACACCAGACCTGAGTCACACAGTCACCTGATCACACAGTACCTGAGCACACAGTACCTGAGTCACACAGTACCCTGAGTCACACAGTATCTGAGAGTCACACAGTAACCAGCAGAGTCACACAGTACCTGAGTCACACAGGACCTGAGTCACACAAGTACCTGAGAGTCAAACAACAAGTACCTGAGGTCACAACAGTACCTGAGTCACACAGTCCCTGAGTCACACAGTACCTGAGTCACACAGTACCTGAGAGTCACACAGTACCTGAGTCACACAGTACCTGAGTCCACACAGTACCTGAGTCACACAGTACCCTGAGAGTCACACACGTACCTGAGTCACACAGTACCTTAGTCCCGACAGTACCTGAGAGTCACACCAGTAAACTTGAGTCCCACACATCCTGAGTCACACAGACCTAAGTCACACAGTACCTGAGAGCACCACAGTACCTGAGAGTCACACAGTACCTGAGTCACACAGTACCTGAGAGTCACACAGTACCTGAGTCACACAGTACCTGAGTCACACAGTACCTGAGTCACACAGTACCTGAGAGTCACACAGTACCTGAGTCACACAGTACCTGAGTCACACAGTACCTGAGAGTCACACAGTACCTGAGAGTCACACAGTACCTAGGTCACACAGTACCTGACACACAGTAACCTGAGTCCACACAGTAACCTGAGTCACACAGTACCTGAGAGTCCGCCACAGTTACCTGGTCACACGTACCTGAGTCACACAGTAACCTGAGTCACACAGTACCTGAGTCACACAGTACCTGAGAGTCACACAGTACCTGAGAGTCACACAGTACCTGAGTCACACAGTACCTGAGTCACACAGTACCTGAGTCACACAGTACCTGAGTCACACAGTACCTGAGTCACACAGTACCTGAGAGTCACACAGTACCTGAGAGTCACACAGTACCTGAGAGTCACACAGTACCTGAGTCACACAGTAACCTGAGTCAGGGGGTCACAGTACCTGAGTCACACAGTACCTGAGAGTCACACAGTACCTGGAGTCACACAGTACCTGAGTCACACAGTACCTGAGTCACACAGTACCTGAGTCACACAGTACCTGAGTCACACAGTACCTGAGTCACACAGTATCCTGAGGTCACACAGTAACTGAGTCACACATAACCTGAGAGTCTCACAGAACTGAGGCACCAGTACTGAGAGTCACACAGTACCTGAGTCACACAGTACCTGAGTCACACAGTACCTGAGAGTCACACAGTACCTGAGTCACACAGTACCTAGTCACACAGTTACCTGAAGTCACACAGTACCTGAGTCACACAGTACCTGAGTCACACAGTACCTGAGTCACACAGTACCTGAGAGTCACACAGTACCTGAGTCACACAGTACCTGAGTCACACAGTACCTGAGAAGTCACACAGTAACCTAGTCCACACAGTACCTAAGTCCACACACAGTACCTGAGTCCACAGTACCTGAGTCACACAGTACCTGAGAGTCACACAGTACCTGAGTCACACAGTACCTGAGTCACACAGTACCTGAGTCACACAGTACCTGAGTCACACAGTCCTGAG
>NC_069478.1:27310700-27313200 GCF_026875155.1 Cherax quadricarinatus
TGTCTAAGGGCCGTACTTTTACTGGAAAAAAATTTCCCTCTTCCCTACATACTCAACGTGAGCCTCACTATCCTCGTAAAAACTGCTTCACTGCTTCCGTAACCTACCTCCTACACCATACCCTTGCAACATCTGCCACATTGCCCCCCTATCCACCCGTTCATACGCCTTTTCAAATCCATAAATGCGCACAAAGACATCTTTAGCCTTATCTAAATACTGTTCACTTATATGTTTTCACTGTAACACCTGGTCCACACACCCCCTACCTTTCCTAAAGCCTCCTTTGTTTCATCTGCTATCCCTATTCTCCGTCATACTCTGTAATTCTTTCAATATAACCTACCATACACTTTACCAGGTACACTCAACAGACGTTATCCCCCTATAATTTTTTGCACTCGTCTTTATCCCCTTTGCCTTTAATTACAAAGGAACTATGCATGCTCTCTGCCAATCCCTAGGTACCTTAACCCTCTTCATACATTTAATTAAATAATTGCACCAACCACTCCAAAACTATATCCCCACCTGCTTTTAACATTTCCTAATCTTTATCCCATCAATCCCGCTGCCTTACCCCCTTTCATTTTATCCTACTCGCCTCACGAACTTCACCCCACACTCACGAACTGCTCGTCCTCACTCCTACAAGATGTTATTCCTCCTTCCCTACTACACGAAATCACAGCTTTCCCTATCTTCATCAACATTTAACAAATTCCTCAAAATATTCCTTCACATCTTCCAATACCTCTACCTCTCCATATAAATAACTCTCCTCTCCTATTTTTTAACTGACAAATCCATTTGTTCTCTAGGCTTTCTTAACTTGTTAATCTCACTCCCAAAACTTTTTCTTATTTCAACAAAATTTGTTGAAAACATCTCACCCGCACCACCTCTTCATTTTGCTCTCTTTTTACATTGCTTCACACTCTCTAACTTTCTCTCTTTTTCTCACATAAAGTACACTTCGGGGCTCCTTGCATACACTTCTTCTTTGTAAAAACTTCTCAATGCTAACTTTTTCTCCCTTACTACTCTCTTTACATCATCATTCCACCTATCGCTCCTCCTTCCCTCCCTGCACCCACCTTTCCTGTAACCACAAACCTGCGAACACTCTAACACTACATTTTTAAACCTACACCATCCCTCTTCGACCCCCATTGCCTATGCTCTCATTAGCCCATCTATCCTCCAATAGCTGTTTATATCCACCCGTATCTGCCTCCTCTTTAGTTTTATAAACCTTCACGAACCTCTCTCTTTCCCTGATGCTCTATATTCACCTTGTATCCCATCTACCTTTTACTGCTCAGTGGTAGCTACAACTAGAAAGTGATCTGATATATCCGTGGCCCTCTATAAACTTGTACATCCTGAAGTCTAACTCAACATCTTTTATCTACCAATACATAATCCAACAAACTACTGTCATTTCGCCTACATCATATCGGTATATCTTATTATCCCTCTTTTTTCTAAAATATGTTATTACCTATAACTAAACCCCTTTCTAACAAAGTTCAATCAAAGGGCTTCCCATTATCATTTACACTGGCACCCAAACTTTACCTACCACAACCCTCTCTAAAAGTTTCTCCTACTTTGCATTCAAGTCCCTACCACAATTACTCTCTCACTTGGTTCAAAGGCTCCTATACATTCACGTAACATCTCCCAAAATCTCCTCTCTCTCCTCTGCATACCTCTCTTCTCTCCAGGTGCCTACAACCTTATGAATGACCCACTTCTCGAATCCAACCTTTACTTTAATCCACATAATTCGTTGAATTTACAGAGCAATCATATTCTCTGTTATTGCGGCGCGATCGCAGATCCAAGACAATCATGCGCGAGTGGATACTAGCAGATAGACGCTATGGCGGTTGACCCACAGTTGAGGGGGGGGGTATTTGAGGCTCTCGTCGTTCGATCGCTTCGACGCTGGCGTGAGGAAATCAATGCGTGCGTAGTTATCAGATACCCAGATTTATTCCTTTTAATTTCCCCCCACTGAAACTCCCTACCCCCTTCAGCTTTGTTTCGCTTAGGCCAGGACATCCAACTTTCTTTTCATTCATAACAGCACATCAATCTGTTTCTTGTCATCCGTCACTACATCCACGCACATTTAAGCACCCAGTTTTTATAAAGTTTTTTCTCTTCCTTTTTTAGTAATTGTAGTACAGAGAAGGGGTTACTAGCCCATTGCTCGGCATTTTATCGCCTCATACGACACGCATGGCTTACGGGGAAAGATCTTTTCCTCTTCCCATGGACAATAGAAGATATAAAAAGAACAAGAGCTATTTAGAAAAAGGAGTAAACCTAGATGTATGTAATAATATATGCCATGTGCGGTTCAGTGAGTGTGACCAAGTGTAGTATGAAGTACCAAGATATCCCTGTTATCTTAGCGGTTATGAGAGTTATGTAGTATGTATGATGTTTATGTAAGAGATATATATATATAAATATATAAATATATTTA
>NC_069478.1:27318200-27362995 GCF_026875155.1 Cherax quadricarinatus
TGAGAGTCACACAGTACCTGAGAGTCACACAGTATCTGGAGGTCACACAGTACCTGAGAGTCACAGTACCTGAGTCACAGTACCTGGAGGTCACAGCACCTGAGTCACAGTACCTGAGTCACAGTACCTGGAGGTCACAGTACCTGGAGGTCACAGTACCTGGAGGTCACAGCACCTGAGTCACAGTACCTGAGACACACTACCTGGGAGTCACACAGTACCTGGGGTCACACAGTATCTGGAGGTCACACAGTACCTGGGGTCACACAGTACCTGGAGGTCACACAGTACCTGGGGGTCACAATACCTGGGAGTCACACAGTACCTGAGTCACACAGTACCTGGGGATCACACAGTACCTGGGAGTCACACAGTACCTGGAGGTCACACAGTACCTGGGAGTCACACAGTACCTGGAGGTCACACAGTACCTGGGAGTCACACAGTACCTGGAGGTCACACAGTACCTGGGAGTCACACAGTACCTGGGGGTAACACAGTACCTGAGTCATACAGTACCTGAGTCACACAGTACCTGGGAGTCACACAGTACCTGGGAGTCGCACAGTACCTGTGTCACACTGTACCTGTGTGGGGGAGAGTCAAACAGTACTGAGTCACACAGTAAACCGAGAGTCAATAAACCTGAGTCACACAGTACCTGAGAGTCACACAGTACCTGAGTCACACAGTACCTGAGAGTCAAACAGTACCTGAGTCACACAGTACCTGAGTCACACAGTACCTGGGAGTCAATACCTGAGTCACACAGTACCTGAGTCCAATACCTGAGTCACACAGTACCTGAGAGTCAAACAGTACCTGAGTCACACAGTACCTGAGAGTCAACACAGTACCTGAGTCACACAGTACCTGAGTCACACAGTACCTGAGTCACACAGTACCTGAGAGTCAAACAGTACCTGAGTCACACAGTACCTGAGAGTCACACAGTACCTGAGTCCACACACAGTACCGAGTCACACAGTACCTGAGAGGATCAAACAATACCTGAGTCACACAGTACCTGAGTCACACAGTACCTGAGAGTCAAACAGTACCTGAGTCACACAGTACCTGAGAGTCAACAGTACCTGAGTCACACAGTACCTGAGAGTCACACAGTACCTGAGTCACACAGTACCTGAGTCACACAGTACCTGAGTCACCAGTACCTGAAAAGAAGTCAAACCAGTACCTAGTCCACACAGTACCTGAGGTCAAAACAATACCTGAGTCACAAGTACCTGAATCCAAACAGTACCCTGAGTCACTCAGTACCTGAGAGTCAATACAGTACCTGAGTCACACAGTACCCTGAGAGTCAAACAGCAACCTGAGCACACAGTAAACTGAGAGTTCAATACCTGAGTTCACACAGTACCGGAGAGTCAAACAGTACCTGAGTCACACAGTACCTGAGAGTCAATACCTGAGTCACACAGTACCTGGGAGTCAAACAATACCTGAGTCACACAGTACCTGAGTCACACAGTACCTGGGAGTCACACAGTACCTGATGGTAGTCAAACAGTAACCTGAGTCCCACGTACCTGAGAGACACACAGTACCTGAGTACCAGACCTGAGTCACACAGGTACCTGAGGTCGCACAGTACCCTGGAGTCACACAGTACCTGAGAGTCCCAAACAGTAAACCTGATTCACACAGTACCTGAGAGTCACACAGTACCCTGAGTCACACCGTACCTAGTCACACAGTACCTGGGGAGTCACACAGACCTGAGTCACACAGTACCTGGGAGTCACCCAGTACATGAGAGGTCACACCAGTAGTCCTGAGAGTCAAACAGTACCTGAGCACACATACTCGAGAGTCCACACAGTACCCTGAGTCACTCACGTACCTGAGGTCCCCACAACAGTACCTAGTTCACGACAAGTAACCTGGATCACACAAGTACCTGAATCCAAACAGTACCTGAGTCACCAGTACCTGAAGTCAACAGTACCTGAGTCACACAGTACCTGAGTCAAAACAGTACCTGAGAGGTCACACAGTACCTGAGTCACACAGTACCTGAGTCACACAGTACCTGAGTCACACAGTACCTGAGAGTCACACAGTACCTGAGTCACACAGTACCTGAGTCACACAGTATATACTGATCACACAGTACCTGAGTCACAAGAGTACCTGAGAGTCACACAGTTACCTGAGTCACACAGTACCATGAGTCACACAGTTACCTGAGTCATCAGTACCTGAGTCACACAGTACCTGAGTCACACAGTAACCTGAGAGTCACACAGTACCTGAGTCACACCAGACCTGAGTCACACAGTCACCTGATCACACAGTACCTGAGCACACAGTACCTGAGTCACACAGTACCCTGAGTCACACAGTATCTGAGAGTCACACAGTAACCAGCAGAGTCACACAGTACCTGAGTCACACAGGACCTGAGTCACACAAGTACCTGAGAGTCAAACAACAAGTACCTGAGGTCACAACAGTACCTGAGTCACACAGTACCTGAGTCACACAGTACCTGAGTCACACAGTACCTGAGAGTCACACAGTACCTGAGTCACACAGTACCTGAGTCACACAGTACCTGAGTCACACAGTACCCTGAGAGTCACACACGTACCTGAGTCACACAGTACCTTAGTCCCGACAGTACCTGAGAGTCACACCAGTAAACTTGAGTCCCACACATCCTGAGTCACACAGACCTAAGTCACACAGTACCTGAGAGCACCACAGTACCTGAGAGTCACACAGTACCTGAGTCACACAGTACCTGAGAGTCACACAGTACCTGAGTCACACAGTACCTGAGTCACACAGTACCTGGAGTCACACAGTACCTGAGAGTCACACAGTACCTGAGTCACACAGTACCTGAGTCACACAGTACCTGAGAGTCACACAGTACCTGAGAGTCACACAGTACCTAGGTCACACAGTACCTGACACACAGTAACCTGAGTCCACACAGTAACCTGAGTCACACAGTACCTGAGAGTCCGCCACAGTTACCTGGTCACACGTACCTGAGTCACACAGTACCTGAGTCACACAGTACCTGAGTCACACAGTACCTGAGAGTCACACAGTACCTGAGAGTCACACAGTACCTGAGTCACACAGTACCTGAGTCACACAGTACCTGAGTCACACAGTACCTGAGTCACACAGTACCTGAGTCACACAGTACCTGAGAGTCACACAGTACCTGAGAGTCACACAGTACCTGAGAGTCACACAGTAAACCTGAGTCACACAGTAACCTGAGTCAGGGGGTCACAGTACCTGAGTCACACAGTACCTGAGTCACACAGTACCTGAGAGTCACACAGTACCTGAGTCACACAGTACCTGAGTCACACAGTACCTGAGTCACACAGTACCTGAGTCACACAGTACCTGAGTCACACAGTACCTGAGGTCACACAGTAACTGAGTCACACATAACCTGAGAGTCTCACAGAACTGAGGCACCAGTACTGAGAGTCACACAGTACCTGAGTCACACAGTACCTGAGTCACACAGTACCTGAGATTCACACAGACCTGAGTCCCACAGTACCTAGTCACACAGTTACCTGAAGTCACACAGTACCTGAGTCACACAGTACCTGAGTCACACAGTACCTGAGTCACACAGTACCTGAGAGTCACACAGTACCTGAGTCACACAGTACCTGAGACCACACAGTACCTGAGAAGTCACACAGTAACCTAGTCCACACAGTACCTAAGTCCACACACAGTACCTGAGTCCACAGTACCTGAGTCCCACAGACCTGAAGTCACACAGTACCTGAGTCACCCCGTACCTGAGTCACACGTACCTGATCCACGTACCTGAGTCACACAGTACCTGAGCCCCAAAGTACCTGGGTCCAAAAGTCCCTGGTCAACGTCCCTGAGTCCAAGTACCTAGTCAACAGTCCCTGAGGTCCCACAGTCCCTGAGAGTCACACAGTACCTGATCACACAGTACCTGATCACCAGTATGAGAGTCACACAAAACCTGAGAGTCACACAGAAACCCTGAGAGTCACAAGTCCCGGCACACAGTCCTGAGTCACCAGTCCCTGAGTCCACAGCCTAGAGTACAGTCCCGAGTCACACAAAAAACCTAGTACACATACCTGAGTCAACAGTCCTGAGTCACACAGTCCAGGAACGGGGAGGTGGGAAAGGGGAAAGGATAGAGGACAGGGCAGAGAATAAGTGGAATGAAAAAAGGGGGACAGGCGGAAATGGGAAATAATGTAAATTTTTAAAAAAACCCCTTTTTCCCATCTCAACACCCCCTCCCCCCTTCCCCCACCCATCAACACCCCTCCGTCCTTCCCCACCCCATAACACCCCCCTTTCCCTTCCCCCACACCCCCCCTTCCTTCCCCCCACCATCAACACCCCCCCTTTCCCTTCCCACCCTCAACACCCCCTCCCCTTTTCCCCACACATCAACACCCCCCCTTCCTTCCCACCCCATCAAACCCCTCCCTCCTTCCCCCCACATCATCAACACCCCCTCCCTCCCCCCCCCAAAACCCACCCCCCTCCCCCTTCCCCAACCTAAAACCCCCCCTCCGTCCCCCCCACACTCAAAAACCCCCCTCCTTTCCCCCCAAAAATCAACCCCCCTCCCCCTTTCCCCCCAACCATCAAACCCCCCCCCTTTCCCTTTCCCCACACCACAACCCCCCCTTTCTTCCCCACCATCAAACCCCCTCCCCCTTCCCCACCCAAAAACCCCCCCTCCTTCCTTCCCCCCCCACAACACCCCCCCCTCCTTTCCCCCACATCATCAACACCCCCCCCCCCCTTTTCCCCACATCATAAAACCCCCCCCTCCCCCCTTTCCCCACCCCTCAACACCCCCCCCCCTTCCCCACACATCAACACCCCTCCCCCTTTCCCCACATTCAAACCCCCTCCCCCCTTTCCCCAAACTTATAAACACCCCCCCCCCTTCCCCAACCTCAACACCCCTCCCTCCTACCCCCCCAAACACCCCCTCCCTCCCCCCCACACCATAAACCCCCCCTCCTTCCTTCCCACCCCATAAACCCCCCCTCCTCTTCCCCCACACCATAAAAACCCCCCCTCCCTCCTTCCCCCACCTCAACACCCCCCCCTTTCCCTTCCCCCAAAACCCTAAACCCCCCCTCCTTCCTTCCCCACCCATAAACACCCCTCCCTTTCCCCACCCCCATCAACCCCCCCTCCCCCCCTTCCCCCCCCAACCATCAAACCCCCCCCCTCCTTCCCCACACCATCAAACCCCTCCCTCCACCCCACACCATCAACCCCCCCTCCCCCCTTTCCCCACACCATCAACACCCCCTCCCCCTTCCCCACACCATAAACACCCCCCCCCCTTCCCCCCACCATAAACACCCCTCCCTCCTTCCCCACCCATCAACACCCCCTCCCCCCTTCCCCACACCTCAACCCCCCCTTCTTCCCCCACACCATCAACCCCCCCTCCTTCCTTCCCCACCCCATCAACACCCCCCCGTCTACCCCACACCATCAACACCCCCTCCCTCCTTCCCCCCCCACAACACCCCCTCCCCCCTTTCCCCCACCATCAACACCCCCCCCCTCTTCCCACACCATCAAACCCCCTTTCCTTCCCCACACCATCAACACCCTCCTCCTTCCCCACACCTCAACACCCCCCCCCCCTTTCCCCCCACACCAAAACACCCCCCCCTTTCCCCCAACACCATCAACACCCCCCCCTTTTTCCCCCACCATCAAACCCCCCCCGTCCTACCCCACCCCATCCCCCACCCCCCTCCCCCCTTTCCCCCACCCCATAAACACCCCCTCCTCCTTTCCCCACACCTCAACACCCCCTCCCCCTTCCCCACCCATCAACACCCCCTCCCCCTTCCCACACCATAAACCCCCCTCCCTCTTCCCCCACACCTAAAACACCCCCCCTTCCTTCCCCACCCCATCAACACCCCCCCCTCTTCCCCCCCCATAAAACCCCCCCTCCCCCCCTTCCCCCACCACAACACCCCTCCCTCCTTCCCCACAACATCAACCCCCTCCTTTTCCTTCCCCACCCCATCAACACCCCCCCCCTCTTCCCCAAACCATCAACCCCCCCCCTCCTCCTTCCCCCAACCACAACCCCCCCCCTTTCCCTTTCCCCCACACCATCAAACCCCCTCCCTCTTCCCCCACCATCAACCCCCCCTCCCCCTTTCCCCCACACCATCAACACCCCCCCCTCCTTCCCCACACCATCAACACCCCCCCCCTCCTTCCCCACACCATAAAACACCCCCTCCCCCTTTCCCCACCATAAAACACCCCCTCCCTCCCCCACCTTGGGGTGGTGCAACACTGTGCGCGTCAACCTTGGTGCACCATACTAACTCAACATTATCTTACATCAGTACCTCTCATAAATGCCTCTATCAATACGTCTAAATTTTGCATATCCATGGTGATTTAGGGGGAAATTTATATGGAGAAATTTTTTCCTGATTTAGGGAGTTCGAGTGAGTCTGTCTCTGAGTGAGGTAAGAACACGAAACACAGGCATGAAAGTGTTTTGTTACAGGTGTAGACTACGAGAGTATGGGTGGTGTGGTGGTGGTGACACAGTCATGTAACACAGTGTTCTTGTTACAGGTGATAGACTACGAGAGTATGGGTGGTGTGGTGGTGGTGACACAGTCATGTAACACAGTGTTCTTGTTACAGGTGATAGACTACGAGAGTATGGGTGGTGTGGTGGTGGTGACACAGTCTGGACACAACACAGTCAGTCACCTGCTAGTTAAGTCTGCTGAATCAGCAGACTCTGGCAAGTACACTTGCAGACCTTCCAACGGAGAAGATGCTTCTGTTACGCTTCATGTACTTAATGGTGAGTACTCTTGTTAACACTATTAATGGTGAGTACTCTTGTTAACACCATTAATGGTGAGTACTCTTGTTAACACTATTAACGGTGAGTACTACTCTTGTTAACACCATTAATGGTGAGTACTCTTGTTAACACCATTAATGGTAAGTACTACTCTTGTTAACACCATTAATGGTAAGTACTCTTGTTAACACCATTAATGGTGAGTACTCTTGTTAACACCATTAATGGTAAGTACTACTCTTGTTAACACCATTAATGGTAAGTACTCTTGTTAACACCATTAATGGTGAGTACTCTTGTTAACACCATTAATGGTGAGTACTCTTGTTAACACCATTAATGGTGAGTACTCTTGTTAACACCATTAATGGTAAGTACTCTTGTTAACACCATTAATGGTAAGTACTCTTGTTAACGCCATTAATGGTAAGTACTCTTAACACCATTAATGGTGAGTACTCTTGTTAACACCATTAATGGTAAGTATTCTTGTTAACACCATTAATGGTGAGTACTCTTAACACCATTAATGGTAAGTACTCTTGTTAACACCATTAATGGTGAGTACTCTTGTTAACACCATTAATGGTGAGTACTCTTAACACCATTGATGGTGAGTACTCTTGTTAACACCATTAATGGTGAGTACTCTTGTTAACACCATTAATGGTGAGTACTCTTGTTAACACCATTAATGGTGAGTACTCTTGTTAACACCATTAATGGTGAGTACTCTTGTTAACACCATTAATGGTAAGTCTCTTGTTAACACCATTAATGGTGAGTACTCTTGTTAACACCATTAATGGTAAGTACTCTTTGTTAACACCATTAATGGTGAGTACTCTTGTTAACACCATTAATGGTAAGTACTCTTGTTAACACCATTAATGGTAGTATCTTGTTAACACCATTAATGGTGAGTACTCTTGTTAACACCATTAATGGTGAGTACTCTTGTTAACACCATTAATGGTGAGTACTCTTGTTAACACCATTAATGGTAAGTACTCTTGTTAACACCATTAATGGTGAGTACTCTTAACACCATTAATGGTAAGTACTCTTGTTAACACCATTAATGGTGAGTACTCTTGTTAACACCATTAATGGTGAGTACTCTTGTTAACACCATTAATGGTGAGTACTCTTAACACCATTAATGGTGAGTACTCTTGTTAACACCATTAATGGTGAGTACTCATGTTAACACCATTAATGGTGAGTACTCATGTTAACACCATTAATGGTGAGTACTCATGTTAACACCATTAATGGTGAGTACTCTTCTTAACACCATTAATGGTAAGTACTCTTGTTAACACCATTAATGGTAAGTACTCTTAACACCATTAATGGTAAGTACTCTTGTTAACACTCTTGGGAGAGTCACTGACATGAACGAACTTTCCTGAATTTCCTGCTCTTTTTCTGCAACACTGCAACCTGCTGTGTTTGCAACACTGCAACCTGCTGTGTTTGCAACACTGCAACCTGCTGTGTTTGCAACACTGCAACCTGCTGTGTTTGCAACACTAAGGCCTTGAGCTATCATTCACCTCCCCGGTGGTTTTGTATATATTAATGCTGATTAATTACACGTGTCAGAGATGAGGTTATATTACACGTGTCAGAGATTATATTACACGTGTCAGAGATGAGGTTATATTACACGTGTCAGAGATGAGGTTATATTACACGTGTTAGAGGTTATATTACACGTGTCAGAGATGAGGTTATATTACACGTGTCAGAGATTAGGTTATATTACACCGTGTCAGAGATGAGGTTATATTACACGTGTCAGAGATGAGGTTATATTACACGTGTCAGAGATGAGGTTATATTACACGTGTCAGAGATGAGGTTATATTACACGTGTCAGAGATGAGGTTATATTACACGTGTCAGAGATGAGGTTATATTACACGTGTCAGAGATGAGGTTATATTACACGTGTCAGAGATGAGGTTATATTACACGTGTCAGAGATGAGGTTATATTACACGTGTCAGATTATTATTATTATCAAAAAGAAGCGCTAAGCCACAAGGGCTATACAGCGCTGCAGGGTAGGGAAGGAAGCAAGGGAATTGGATGGCAGAAGGGAGGGGGGATGATCAGCAGGTTACAGAAAACAGCCGGGGCGGGGGATAGTACAGGGGTAGAGGGTAGCAAGAGATTGAAGTAGAAAGGGCTGAAGGTATCAGAATTTGTGAAGTCAGTCAGTCGTTGCAAAAAGCCCACAGAGAGTCCGGATGAAAGGGGGGTCCATCAGCGAGGGGGGAAGGTAAAGAGAGAGCAGCGAGCGAAGACAACGACAGAGGTAAATTCTGCGTGCTCGTTGATAAAGTGGGCAGTCCAACAGAAGGGGGCTGACTGATAATGGAGCTTGGCAATTCTCACAGAGAGGAGCAAGACGCCTCTCCATGAGATATCCATGATAAGACAGTATGGCCAATGCGAAGACGGGAGAAGGTAGTCTCCCAACCTCGACACTGGTGATAAGAAGACGGCCAGTAACCTATACTCGGTTTAATAGACTGAAGTTTGTTGCCGAGCATAGTAGACCAACGTTGTTGCCAACGGGTGTAAAGGTGGGAAGATTTTTGCAGCAAATAGTCCGTAAATGGAATACCTCTATAAGAAACTGGTAGGTCATGTACTGCTGACCGCGCAGCAGTGTCTGCCTGTTCATTGCCTGTACGTCAACATCACCAGGGACCCAACAAAAAACAATATCTTTATGCTTGGTAAAGATGCGGCGTAGCCAAGTTGGTACGGAGGTCTAAAGGGTGAGGTGTATCAAATTTTTGTATACCTGTAAGCACTAAGGGAGTCTGAGACAACCACAAATGATGACACAGGCATAGATGCAATACGGATAAGTGCTGTAAGGATGGCATATAATTCGGCAGTAAAAATACTAGCCGAAGATAGTAAATGCCCTTGTACGACGCTGTCCGGAAACACTGCTGCGAATCCTACGCCATCAGAAGACTTAAGCCATTTTGTGTACACAGCAATGGCATGAGAATGAGAGTGAAAGTGGTCAAGAAAAAGAGAGCGGGAAGCGGACCGTAACAGTTGGGCTTTCGAGAAAGGGGAGGGAGAAAGAACAGACTCGAACACTGGAACTTCCCAGGGGGGTGGGGAAAAGTGAGATGCTACATGTACATAGAAAGGTGGTAGTTAAAGAGAAGACAAGAGCGAATGAAGGCGAAGAGAGAAGGGACGGAGTAAACAGGGGCGGCGAACAAATAAAGAATGTCTACTAATATCAGTGACCTTCTATAAATGGAAGGATTGCTGAGATCCATGAGAGCGTACATAGTAGCGCAGGCAATGGGCATCACGGCGATCGGATAAGGGAAATGGAACGTTCGCTTCTGCATAGAGGCTCTCGACAGGGGAAGAGCGGAAACACCAAGGCAAAAACGTAATCCTTGGTGATGAATGGGGTTAAGGCTAGAGAAGTAGCAGGAGATGCAGCTAAAATAGATCTGGTCACCATAATCAATTTTTCGATAAAATAAGGGTGGAATGTAGGCGAAGGAAGGTTCGACGATCAGCTCCCCACAAAAGATGAGCAAGGGTTTTAAGAAGGTTTCAGCCGGCTGTGACAAGTTGCCTTCAGAGAGGTAATGTGTAGGTTTCCAGGATAACCTACGATCAAAGAGGAGGCCCAGAAACTTGACTGTATCACGTTCGGGGATACGGGAGCCAAGAGGTACAAAGGATGATCGGAGATAACAGAGCGTCTAGTGAAAGTGATTTGGTGGGTTTTAGTGCTGGAAATTTAAACCCACGTGTGGTGGCCTAATTGGAAACACGGTCGACTGCATGTTGGAGAGAAACTGTAAGGAGGTGACAGTCAGCGCCTGCACAGGCAATAGCGAAGTCATCAAATAGAGTGATGCCCCAAATATTTGATGGAAGACTAGAGGCCAAATCATTAATAGCAAGGAGAAAAAGTGTTGTGCTCAGAACACATCCCTGGGGGACACCTTCAGCTTGGATAAAGTCCGGGGAGAGCACATTTTTAAACCCCCGAACACGGGAAATGCCTGTCAGTTAAAAAGTTCTTAAGGAAGGATGGTAGATTGCCTCGAAGGCCTAAGGAGTGGGCTTGGGCTAAAATATTATCCCTCCAAGTTGTGTCATATGCTTCTCAAGGTCAAAAAATATGGCAATAATGGGTGGTTATTCGCAAAGGCATTACGAACATACGATCCAAGCGTAGTAAGGGGTCTATGGTAGAACGTCCCTTACGAAAGCCATATTGACGAGTGGAGAGACTGTTGTGTGTCTCTAAATACCACACTAAACGTCTATTTACTAGGCGTTCCATTACTTTGCAAACTGCACTGGTAAGAGCAATGGGACGATAGTGGGAGGTTTCATGCCCCGTAGTGCCCTGGTTTGCGGAAAGGGAGAACAATGGCGGATTTCCACAGCTGTGGAAGAACTCCTTGGACCAAATAAATTGTAAAGGCGTAATAGGACTGCAAGGGCTGACTGATGTAAATGTTGTAGTGTACGAATATGAATATGAATGTCGTCGGGCCCAGCTGCCGATGATCGACAAGCTGAGAGTGTTGCCTCCAGTTCTTGAAGTGTAAAAGGCACATTATACTTTTCTTCTCTGAGAGAAG
Source organism: Cherax quadricarinatus (assembly GCF_026875155.1). Lineage (NCBI taxonomy): Eukaryota > Metazoa > Arthropoda > Malacostraca > Decapoda > Parastacidae > Cherax > Cherax quadricarinatus. The sequence goes on from NC_069478.1 coordinate 27,329,736, forward strand.
AAAAGTCCAAGGGTGCTAACTCTCTGGCGACTTTGAGAAAAGAAATGGGGGGCATAGATGGAGTCCCTGAGAAATACGGACCAGATGATTGCCAATTTCATTGGCAACATCTAGTGGGTTTGCTATATCAACACCGGCAACCCGCAGAACAGGAGTCGGGTCAGGAGAATTTTACCACTCAGTTTTCGTACTTTTTCCAGACGCACTCATAGAGGAAGCAGAGGTGATGGTGGAGACATAATCTCGCCAGCAAGTGCGTTTAGCGTCACGGATGACACGGCGAGCGATCGCACGCTTCTGTTTAAAATCAAGGAGTCGCTCTGGGGTTTTCTATTGTACCGGTACCTGCCCCATGCAGTGCTTTTCAAACGTACTGCACGAGCACAAGCAGGAGACCACCAAGGCACGCATTTCTGAGAATGCCTGCCCGAAGTTTGGGTATAGAATGAGAAGCTGCGGTGAAAACGGGAGGACGAGAAGGGGGTGTAAAAGCTCATCGAGGAGGACGAAGAAGGAACCTCTTTAAAAACAGTTGGGTGTGAATAAAGGTTCCAATTTGCCCGATTAAATTGCCAGCGTGGGGTGCGAAGAGGTGGCGAATATGAAGGGGAAGTAAGAATGTTTGGGGAAAAATGATCACTGTCATGTAAGTCCGGGAGAACAGACCAAGTGAAGTCTAATGCGGGGGGAGGAAGAGCAAACTGAGAGATCGATGCAAGGAGGAGTATGAGTCCGAAGATCAAAAGGGGTGTGAGTACCTGTATTTAAAACATGGAGGGGGTGGGTGGCAAGAAAAGCCTCTAACTGAATTCCACGGGAATCACAGTGAGGGGCCCCCCCCCCAGAGGAAATGGTGGGCATTAAAAACACCAAGTAACAGAATCGGTGGCGGTAATGGACGAAACAAGGAAGGCAAAATCCGGAATAGATAATGCCCGAGAAGGAGAGAGATATAAAGAACAGAGCGTATACCACCTATGTAAGTGGATACGGGCTGCTGTGTAATGTTTGCGAAGTATGAACAAATAGCTGATGGGACGGAATATCAGTGCGGAGAAGAAGGGCACTTTCATTAAAGGTCCCATCAGGAAAAGGATCTGAAGAATACAATAAATTATAGCCTGAGATGTGAGAAATAACAGCAGAGTGTAATTTTGGTTCCTGTAAGCAAACACCAACAGGGGCAAAAATGGGAGAGTAACATCTGAAGCTCACCCCGATTACCCCTGAGGCCGCGTAAAATTTCCCCTGTAAATAGGCCATGATTGGCAATGATAAAGATCTTGAAATCCGCAGGTAAGGGTTCCTACGGACTAGAAGGGTTAGAAAAGTCCACATGCGGAGGCGTGGAAAATGTTCAAGCCAGGAAGGAACGGTGCGTGTGAAGAAAGGAGTTGCACAGATGGAGCAGAGGAGGGGAGAAAGAGCGGAAGGTGGATCAGTGTCCATTGATGGTTTGGTCTCTGCAATATATTCAGAGATTGCTTCAAATGTTTCGGAATTTAGAGATGTCGTATGGGAGACAATATTGGGAATGGTAGGGGGAGGATGAGTAAAGATTGGAACTGTATTGGACTGTACCAAGGTAGGGGGGGGCGAAAGGGTGGAGGGAACTGGAGAAGCGTGGCAGGGGACAGAAGAGGCAGGAACCTGGGAGGTGGCAGAAGAGGAAGAAAAATTGGGGGGGGAAAAGGGGAGGAAGGGACATTACGAGGAGGAGGGGGAACCTCTGCACTTGTAACTGAGCCAGTGAGAGGGGAAGAACTAGGGACAGAGACAGGGGGGGTAAAATGAGGGGTGGAAGATGGGTAGGAGGTGTTACCGGACCTTTTTTTGACTTTTGAGAAGTAGAGGGACGATTGGGAGGTGTCGTACGAGGTCTCGTCGATACTGGGGGCTTGTGGAAGAAAATCGAAGAAGCGAGATTTGACTGAGGCGTTGAAATAGGGACGTCTGAGCCGAGGACAGCAAAAGGATTAGATACAGGAGTGATTATGGGAGAGGTAACCACAGAGGTGGGTGTAGAAGATGGGATACTAGAAGTGGGGGGACGTTTTGAAACACGGGAGAGTCTCCCTTGGAGGCGGAGAAAGAGAAACTGCCATGGCATAAGGGAGACCTTCTGTCTCTTTGAGGTAACGGATTTCCGCTCCGTTTAAATAGACCCGACAACCGGCGAGAGTACGAAGGGTGAGCCTCATGACAGTTAAGGCAAGAGGGAGATCGATTGCAAGACGTATTAGAATGGTCATCGGCACCACAGTCTGGGCATTCGGCGATAGATCTGCAATATTTCGCTGGATGGCCAAATCACCAGCAATTTCTACACTGTTGTTGGTTTTAGGGACACCTTTCGAACTTGTAAAACCCATGTCCTGCTATATAAACTGAGGATGGGAGTTCTCGGCTGTCAAAAGTTAAACGAGCCACCCTTGCTAGGGTATCGTCTCCGCCCACGGGCAGGAAGAACGTAAGTGTCTAAACCCTTTAGGATTGGGGGATCTTGGAGTTTCCCGCTGTTCTAGAATGTCGGTGCCACATGTCTGGAAATTTTGTTGAACTATGGTATGGGGCAGAATGACGGGACCACTACAAGAAAATTTGGGGAATGAGTTTTTCAAGAGTGACAGGAACAGTATCGATATGGGAAAGACGAGAGAGCTCATGAGCCTGGGTAGCATTCTGTACGGTAATGATGCGCGTACGCTCTTTAAAAGCATGAAAAGAAATATCTTAAACCAACATGGCGTAGGAGTGCCTTGCCAATAATATGGTCAGAAAGATAGGCAGTAAGAGGGGTTGGTCGTAAAGTGAAGAATTTAGTCCACTGTTCAGTCTGAAACTGAGCGTGGAAAGGTAGTGAAAAGGGCGTGTCGATTTGTTTCTGAGAAGAACGAGAAGGTGGAGAAGTATCATCAGCAGGTTTAAATTTTCGTTTTACGTTTAGGCGTGGGACCAGAGTTGGTCCGACGTGGAAACGGGTCGGCGATTTGGCGATTTGAAAATTGCCGCACCGTAGAGGGAGAGGCCGGGAAACATAGTCAGAGGAGGGGCGAAGGTCCGATAAATCGAAGGAGTCAGTCGAGGGGCCCCAGTACCTGAAGCGGGTGAGGAAACAGCACCGCAATAGGTTTCAGAGGCATGAGGAATGTCTGAAGAGTGGGGCCCAAAGACGAGGCGGGGTCAAACGGGGGTGAGGTATCAAGAAGGGGCCCGGGGGTACCAGGTTCATGGACTAGGGCTGCCATGGTTAGGTTACTTCTTTCTTTTTTGTTTTTAAGAAAAAAAAAGAAAGAAGAAAAGAAAATAAAAATAAAAAAAAAAGAAAAAAAAAAGGGGGGACTGGGGAGGGATAGGTCCTAGGAGGAATGAAAGGGCCAGAAATCTCCCTCCACGCCCAAGAGGACCTCAGCACCGCAAGTAGCGCAGATGCAGCATGGAACCCGTGCCATACCCTACCATCATGCTAGTAAACTAACAATCCGGGATAGCAACCTCAATCTGCCGAGCTACCTCGGTGGACAAAAGAGAGGGCGGCCGGATATCCGCCACAAAGCATACCTCCTTTGGCCACCACCCCCGGAATCCGAAAGGTGGCTTCCAGAGATACACTCGTCGCCCGGAAGACACCCAAAAACTACTCCGGGATAAACCCGGGGAGGGATCGGGACCCTCCCCAGGCGATCCAGATTCCACGGCAAACTACGCACCGCTAAGAACCTCAACGGAATGGGATGGACCCCGGTATCCTTTCTCCTACCTAGGAACTAGCGCGCCTGTGGGAGAAATCCCAAAGGACAAAAAGAGGAAGGGCAAAAGGGAGGAGTGGGGAGGAGGAGGAGGAAAGGAAAAAGGGGAGGATGGGATAGGGGAGGGGAGATTGGGGGGTAATTAGGTTCGGTCTGAGGAAGAAGACCGATAGGTCTAATTCCTCAGACCAAGAGCCTCTTCACCACGCCAAGGAGCCCCCCTTGAAGAGGTACACGTGTCAGAGATGAGGTTATATTACACGTGTCAGAGATGAGGTTATATTACACGTGTCAGAGATGAGGTTATATTACACGTGTCAGAGATGAGGTTATATTACACGTGTCAGAGGTTATATTACACGTGTCAGAGATGAGGTTATATTACACGTGTCAAAGGTTATATTACACGTGTCAGAGATGAGGTTATATTACACGTGTCAGAACTTATATTACGTGTCAAAGGTTATATTACACGTGTCAAAAACTATTCCACTTCCTAACGACTCCATGACTGAAGAAATACTTCCTAACATCCCTGTGACTCATCTGGGTCTTCAGCTTCCAATTGTGACCTCTTGTTTCTCTGTTCGCTCTCTGGAACATCCTGTCTCTGTCCACCTTATCTATTCCACGTAGTATTTTGTATGTCGTTATCATGTCTCCCCTGACCCTCCTGTCCTTCAATGTCGTCAGTCCGATTTCCTTCAACCTTTCTTCGTAGGACATTCCCCTGAGCTCCGCAACTAGCCTTGTTGTAAACGTTTGTACTTTCTCTAATTTCTTGACGTGCTTGACCAGGTGTGGGTTCCAAACTGGTGCTGCATACTCCAGTATGGGCCTGATGTACAGTGTCTTGAACGATTCCTTACTACGGTATCCGAACGCTATTCTCAGGTCTGCCAGGCGCCCATATGCTGCATGATCTGTGTGTGTGTGTGTCACCTGTTTGTGGTTGCAAGGGTCGAGTCACAGCTCCTGGTTCTGCCTCTTCACTGGTCGCTATTAGGTCTACTCTCCCTGCTCCATGAACATTATCATACCTCTTAAAGCCATGTATGGATGCTGCGTCCACTACATCACTCTCCAGATTGTTCCACTTCCTGACAACTGTGTGTGTGTGGTCACGCGTTACACCGGGCTCAACACTGCTGCTGTGTAGTCACACATAACACCGGGCTCAACACTGCTGCTGTGTAGTTACACGTTACACCGGGCTCAAACACTGGTGCTGTGTAGTCACGCGTTACACCGGGCTCAACACTGCTGCTGTGTAGTGACACGTTACACCGGGCTCAACACTGCTGCTGTGTAGTCACACGTTACACCGGGCTCAACACTGCTGCTGTGTAGTCACACGTTACACCGGGCTCAACACTGCTGCTGTGTAGTCACACGTTACACCGGGCTCAACACTGCTGCTGTGTAGTCACACTTTACACCGGGCTCAACACTGCTGCTGTGTAGTCAAAAACGTTACACCGGGGCTCAACACTGCTGCTGTGTAGTCACACGTTACACCGGGCTCAACACTGCTGCTGTGTAGTTACACCGGGCTCAACACTGCTGCTGTGTAGTCACACCGGGCTCAACACTGCTGCTGTGTAGTCACACGTTACACCGGGCTCAACACTGCTGCTGTGTAGTCACACCGGGCTCAACACTGCTGCTGTGTAGTCACACGTTACACCGGGCTAAACACTGCTGCTGTGTGTTTACACCGGGCTAAACCACTGCTGCGTGTAGCCCACACGTTACAACCGGGCTCAACACTGCTGCTGTTAGTCACACGTTACAACCGGGCTCAACACTGCTGCTGTGTAGTTACACCGGGCTCAACACTGCTGCTGTGTAGTCACACCGGGCTCAACACTGCTGCTGTGTAGTCACACGTTACACCGGGCTCAACACTGGTGCTGTGTAGTTACACCGGGCTCAACACTGGTGCTGTGTAGTCACGCGTTACACCGGGCTCAACACTGCTCCCTGTGTATCACACGTTACACCGGCTCAACACTGCTGCTGTGTAGTCACACGTTACACCGGCCAACACTGCTGCTTTTGTAGTTACAGTTACACCGGGCTCAACACTGCTGCTGGTAGTCACACGTTAAAACCGGGCTCAACACTGCTGCTGTGTAGTTACACCGGGCTAAAACACTGGTGCTGTGTAGTCACACGTTAAACCGGGCTCAACACTGCTGCTGTGTAGTCACACTTTTACCCCGGGGCCCTCAACACTGCTGCTGTGTAGTTACACGTTACACCGGGCTCAACACTGCTGCTGTGTAGTCAAAACCGTTATTACACCGGGCTCAACACTGCTGCTGTGTAGTCACACGTTACACCGGGCTCAACACTGCTGCTGTGTAGTCACACGTTACACCGGGCTCAACACTGCTGCTGTGTAGTCACACGTTAAAACCGGGCTCAACACTGCTGCTGTGTAGTCACGCGTTACACCGGGCTCAACACTGCTGCTGTGTAGTCACACGTTACACCGGGCTCAACACTGCTGCTGTGTAGTCAAAACCGTTACACTGGGCTCAACACTGCTGCTGTGTAGTCACACTTACACCGGGCTCAACACTGCTGCTGGTAGCCCACACGTTACACCGGCTCAACACTGGTGCTGTGTAGTTACACCGGGCTCAACACTGGTGCTGTGTAGTTACACCGGGCTCAACACTGGTGCTGTGTAGTTACACCGGGCTCAACACTGGTGCTGTGTAGTCACACGTTACACCGGGCTCAACACTGGTGCTGTGTAGTCACACGTTACACTGGGCTCAACACTGGTGCTGTGTAGTACACCGGGCTCAACACTGGTGCTGTGTAGTTACACCGGGCTCAACACTGGTACTGTGTAGTCACACGTTACACCGGGCTCAACACTGGTGCTGTGTAGTACACCGGGCTCAACACTGGTGCTGTGTAGTTACACCGGGCTCAACACTGGTGCTGTGTAGTCACACGTTACACCGGGCTCAACACTGGTGCTGTGTAGTCACACGTTACACCGGGCTCAACACTGGTGCTGTGTAGTCACACGTTACACTGGGCTCAACACTGCTGCTGTGTAGTCACACGTTACACCGGGCTCAACACTGCTGCTGTGTAGTCACACGTTACACCGGGCTCAACACTGCTCTGTAGTCACACGTTACACCGGGCTCAACACTGGTACTGTGTAGTCACACTTAAAACCGGGCTCAACACTGCTGCGTGTGTAGGTTACACGTTACAACCGGGCTAAACCCCTGCTGCTGTGTAGTTACACGTTACACCGGGCTCAACACTGCTGCTGTGTAGTCACACGTTACACCGGGCTCAACACTGCTGCTGTGTAGTTACACCGGGCTCAACACTGCTGCTGTGTAGTCACACGTTACACCGGGCTCAACACTGCTGCTGTGTAGTCACACGTTTACACCGGGCTCAACACTGGTGCTGTGTAGTCACACGTTACACCGGGCTCAACACTGCTGCTGTGTAGTCACACGTTACACCGGGCTCAACACTGCTGCTGTGTAGTTACACCGGGCTCAACACTGCTGCTGTGTAGTCACACGTTACACCGGGCTCAACACTGCTGCTGTGTAGTTCACCCGGGCTAAAACACTGCTGCTGTGTAGTCACACGTTACACCGGGCTCAACACTGCTGCTGTGTAGTCACACGTTACACCGGGCTCAACACTGCTGCTGTGTAGTCACACGTTACACCGGGCTCAACACTGGTGCTGGTAGTCACACGTTACACCGGGCTCAACACTGGTGCTGTGTAGTCACACGTTACACCGGGCTCAACACTGGTGCTGTGTAGTCACACGTTACACCGGGCTCAACACTGGTGCTGTGTAGTCACACGTTACACCGGGCTCAACACTGGTGCTGTGTAGTCACACGTTACACCGGGCTCAACACTGGTGCGTGTAGCCCACACGTTACACCGGGCTCAACACTGCTGCTGTGTAGTCACACGTTACACCGGGCTCAACACTGGTGCTGTGTAGTCACACGTTACACCGGGCTCAACACTGCTGCTGTGTAGTCACACGTTACACCGGGCTCAACACTGCTGCTGTGTAGTCACACGTTACACCGGGCTAAAACCACGCTGCTGTGTAGTCACACGTTACACCGGGCTCAACACTGCTGCTGTGTAGACACACGTTACACCGGGCTCAACACTGCTGCTGCAGACTCCAGAAGTTTTTAAAATATTTCATAGAATCTTCTTTATAAAATATATAGCTAAGCTTGAGAAGGCTCTTCAATCCCATGTATCTCAGTCTCGTCAGTCTGGGACCAATCTCCCGTTCTTCAGAACGCTGTCCCCCCACCCCTTCCCCTCCTGCTGCCCCTACCTCCCCCTCCCCCTCTCTCACTTGGACAACTTTCTCCAATTCTTCTCCCTCAGACTTCAATATATCTTAGTAGTCAAGCGACACCTTGAAACCCTTTCCCTTGTGGTGTGTGGTGTGTGTGTGTGGTGTGTGTGTGTGTGTGTGTGTGTGTGTGTTACACCCACCTCATGCTACAATATAGTTAGAGTGTGGGAACTAAAGCTATGTTTCCTCGTCACACTTGTGGTGGGAAGCTTGTACCCTCGCCTGGGGTCAGACTCACCAAGGCGATACACGGGAGAAGTAGGAAGATGCTGAGGAAGGGTAGTAGGTGCAGGGGAAGAGGGGAGAGAGAAAGAGATGGAGAAGGGAGAGAGAGATTAAGGAATGTTTGGAGGGTAAAAATGGGCTGGGAAAATGTAAGGATATATACAAGAATGTGTTGGAAACGAAAAATAAAGTCAAAAAATAAATAGTGAAACTACGAAATTGGATTACTCAGTATTTTTAAATGCGGATTTGTGGTTGTAAAAACGTACGTGTGTGTGTATGTGTGTGTGTGTGTGTGTGTGTGTGTGTGTACACTAGTCACAGGGCGACCATCAGTCAAAACTTAACAAGCCTCCAACCGCTGCCACACTGCCTCAGGCTGATCTGTGCCAACCACAAGAAAGAAGAGAGATGAGAGGGGAGAGGAGAGGGAGGGGAGAAAGAGAGATGACCCAACTTACTGAGGTCAAGCTGTACACACACACACACACACACACCACGGTGGCAAGACAGTGTGATGGGTCAGGTGGTGAGCTGGCAGCGGCAGCAGTGTTTCCACTACACTGAACTTGCCAAACACACTGAGGGGAAGAATCAGCTCTGACAACCTGCTTGTTGCAGTAACATAACTCTGGCAGCCTTACACTCCTGGCCTCACGACTCAACAACACACATCTGCTGCATGATGCAAACACTGCCTTTAGCTGTTATTACAACCGAGGAATCCAAAGGCCTGTTATCCTGGGTGTAAAGGGAGCAAAATAAACACAACAGAAAAACTTTTGACTTGTATTATCCTTCAATTTAGAACAGAAGTATGTGCACTATATATACTATGTACAGTGATAGGTATTAGTGCACTCCACGGTAAGCAAGGCAGAATAGAAGCCACTAGAGAGCAGACCGTGCTTCAACCAGCTCTAGAATGGAAATGACAAGGGCAGACAGGTGTGTGGTACCCACAACACCTCTGCGATTGCCAAAATTATCTTCTCATTTGCTGGAACCTGGGTACTGGTTGAACGACGGGGTCCCATCGTTAACCCTTAGTACCTGGTTCGCTGGTTGGGGGAGATAGCCTTTCAGTGAGGATGTGTACATGCGCCTAATAAAGGTTACGTACTCTTTGCATGCCACAGCTGTCTTAGAACCCACTCCCAGGGACTTAACACGGTTCTCGTGTATATAGACACTGTCTTCACTTGTCTTAGAACCTACTCCCAGGTACTCGACACTGCCTTCGCTTGTCTTACAACCCACTCCCAGAATGCACCATGTACATCTGTAATCTGTTGACTACTACGCACATTAACCCTCCTACTGTGGATCTCCAGCAGAATGAGCGAACAAAATGAAGTTTCAGTTATTCCTTATTATTGATGCTGTGTTATACTGATAAGTTGATAACTAAGGCTGATATGCAGCACCTGAGTATATTACCCAGATGTATCGCTTGTACTAGAGACTTGGTCAAGCGGATACAGGTGCATGCAACACGAGTGGTGGTAGTGGTATTGACGTGTTCAGTCCGTGGTCAGTCCCTCAAGTATCAAGCACAGCCAAGCTACACCTGTATCCGTCTGAAGAAGCCTCTTGTGTGGTCGAAACGTTTCGTCAGTACTGTTGCAAATGTGTTTTATTTAGTCTGTCACCGGTGCCACGGGCCAGCAGCCGACACACACACACACACACACACACACACACACACACACACACACACACACACACACACACCACACACACAAATCACACACAACACACACACACAGTCACACACACACACACAACACACACACACACACACACACAGTCACACACACACACAGATGCTACACAAGACATTGTTCTACCCCCACAATGACAATCTTCAAAGAGTGATGATGGAGGCAGGAAGAAAAGATGGCGGCGGTGCATCGTGTCTCAGTGTTCTCCAGAGTCTGGTGATGCTGGTTCCTGCATAATGGCGACACAGAGCATGCCTCAACACACACTTCCAGCTCTTCACTTACATTACGTGATCATGATGGCAGGAGGTCATGCACACACACACCAACCCTTACATTCTACACTGACAAAATAAAAACATTACATATATGTCGTGCCGAATAGGTAAAGTTGGTCAGTTGGCCAAAACTCATTTAAAATTAAGTTTTTTTCTAAAATTTTCTCTTACACGTTTAAAGGTATATTTTTTTCATTTATGTTAATGTAAAAATTAATTTGTACCAAAAGAACCTTAGAAAACTTACCTAACCCTATTATAACAAGCTCAGTTTAATTTAGCCTAATTCAACTAAATATATTTTAGATAAGTTTACAATAACTTAAACACAGTGAAATATATTTTTTTCGTTAGGTTCAGAATGATTTTTGCGAAATTATTACATACACAAATTTTCGCTTGCCTTATTCGGCAAGAAGAGCGTTGCTATTTAAGCCAAAATAGCAAATTTTACCTATTACCTCTCCAGGAGGTAATGGAGTAGACGAGTAGATAGTCTCTCCAGGAGGTAATGGAGTAGATAGTCTCTCCAGGAGGTAATGGAGTAGATAGTCTCTCCAGGAGGTAATGGAGTAGACGAGTAGATAGTCTCCTTGTAAATCTATCTTGATAATCTCTTGTAACAGACGTGAGGTAAATTAGTGGTGTGTAATGTTGGTTATAGTGGTGTGTGGTGGTGGCTATAGCGGTGTGTGGTGGTGGTTATAGCGGTGTGTGGTGGTGGTTATAGCGGTGTGTGGTGGTGGCCCGGTGGCCTGGTGGCTAAAGCTCCCGCTTCACACACGGAGGGCCCGGGTTCGATTCCCGGCGGGTGGAAATTCCGACACGTTTCCTTACACCTGTTGTCCTGTTCACCTAGCAGCAAATAGGTACCTGGGTGTTAGTCGACTGGTGTGGGTCGCATCCTGGGGGACAAGATTAAGGACCCCAATGGAAATAAGTTAGACAGTCCTCGATGACGCACTGACTTTCTTGGGTTATCCTGGGTGGCTAACCCTCCGGGGTTAAAAATCCGAACGAAATCTTATCTTATCTTATAGTGGTGTGTGGTGGTTATAGTTGTGTGTGGTGGTTATAGTGGTGTATGGTGGTTATAGTGGTGGGTGGTGGTTATAGTGGTGTGTTTTTGGTGGGTTATAGTAGTGTATGGTGGTGGTTATAGTGGTGTATGGTGGTGGTTATAGCGGTGTATGGTGGGTTTTAGCGGTGTGTGGTGGTTTTTAGCGGTGTGTGGTGGTTATAGTGGTGTGTGGTGGTGGTTATAGTGGTGTATGGTGGGTTTTAGTGGTGTATGGTGGTTATAGCGGTGTGTGGTGGTGGTTATAGTGGTGTATGGTGGTTATAGCGGTGTGTGGTGGTTAAGTGGTGTATGGTGGTTATAATGGTGTATGGTGGTTATAGCGGTGTGTGGTGGTTATAGTGGTGTGTGGTGGTGGTTATAGTGGTGTATGGTGGTGGTGGTTATAGTGGTGTATGGTGGTTATAGCGGTGTGTGGTGGTTATAGTGGTGTGTGGTGGTGGTTATAGTGGTGTATGGTGGTTATAGTGGTGTAACACCACAGTAGCCAGCAACACGCAGCACAGCTAGTAACACTCACCACAGCAGCCAGTAAGACTCGCCACATCAGCCAGTAACACACTAACACTCGCCACATCAGCCAGTAACACACTAACACTCGCCACATCAGCCAGTAACACACTAACACTCACCACAACATCCAGTAACTCTTTATAAACACGCTGGTAATCTAAGAGGATAATTTCTCTGCTCTGTGAGTCCTCGTTATCTCCTGTGTTAGTTAACATTAATTATATCTGGCACTTTATCACCTGAAGGCCACTGGGGCTGTGCTACTTCCAACTACCAGACCTGTACCCTCCCTGGCCAGATATTTGTCTTACCTGCCGTCCCTGGCCAGATATTTGTCTTACCTGCCGTCCCTGGCCAGATATTTGTCTTACCTGCCGTCCCTGGCCAGAATTTTGTCTTACCTGCCGTCCCTGGCCAGATATTTGTCTTACCTGCCGTCCCTGGCCAGATATTTGTCTTACCTGCCGTCCCTGGCCAGATATTTGTCTTACCTGCCGTCCCTGGCCAGATATTTGTCTTGCCTGCCGTCCCTGGCCAATATTTGTCTTGGGCCCGCCGTCCCTGCCAAAATTTGTCTTACCTGCCGTCCCTGGCCAGAAATTTGTCTTACCTGCCGTCCCTGGGCCCGAAAATTTGTCTTACCTGCCGTCCCCCGGCCAGATATTTGTCTTAACCTGCCGTCCCTGGCCAGAAATTTGTCCCTTTCCTGCCGTCCCCGGCCAGATATTTGCTTACCTGCCGTCCCCCGGCCAGATATTTGTCTTACCTGCCGTCCCTGGCCAGATATTTGTCTTAACCTGCCGTCCCTGGCCAATATTTTTCTTACCTGCCGTCCCCTGCCAATATTTGTCTTACCTGCCGTCCCCCGGCCAGATATTTGTCTTACCTGCCGTCCCTGGCCAGATATTTGTCTTACCTGCCGTCCCTGGCCAGATATTTGTCTTACCTGCCGTCCCTGGCCAGATATTTTTTCTTACCTGCCGTCCCTGGCCAGAAAATTTGTCTTACCTGCCGTCCCTGCCAGATATTTGTCTTACCTGCCGTCCCTGGCCAGATATTTGTCTTACCTGCCGTCCCTGGCCAGAAATTTGTCTTACCTGCCGTCCCTGGCCAGATATTTGTCTTACCTGCCGTCCCTGGCCAGACATTCGACCTTACCTGCCGTCCCTGGCCAGACATTCGACCTTACCTGCCGTCCCTGGCAAGACATTCGACCTTACCTGCCTTCCCTGGTCAGAAATTTGTCTTACCTGCCATCCCTGGCCAAATATTTGTCTTACCTGCCGTCCCTGGCCAAATATTTGTCTTACCTGCCGTCCCTGGCCAGATATTTGTCTTACCAGCCGTCCCTGGCCAGATATTTCTCTTACCTGCCCCTCCCCCGGCCAGAAATTTGTCTTACCTGCCGTCCCTGGCCAGATATTTGTCTTACCAGCCGTCCCTGGCCAGATATTTGTCTTACCTGCCGTCCCTGGCCAGAAATTTGTCTTACCTGCCGTCCCTGGCCAGATATTTTCTCTTACCTTGCCATCCCTGGGCCCAAAAATTTGTCTTACCTGCCGTCCCTGGCCAGATATTTGTCTTACCAGCCGTCCCTGGCCAGATATTTCTCTTACCTGCCGTCCCTGGCCAGAAATTTGTCTTACCTGCCGTCCCTGGCCAGATATTTCTCTTACCTGCCGTCCCTGGCCAGATATTTCTCTTACCTGCCGTCCCTGGCCAGATATTTGTCCTTGCCTAGCGTCCGTAGATAGGAATTCTTCCTTGTGTGCTGTGCATACATTCGTTTCTGTCGTCCGTGGAGAGAGACTCGTACTTCCGTGGCATTAAGTGGGTCGTTACCTGCCGTCCTTGATGACAACACAACTGGCTTTACGGACGGTGTTCCTGCCTACGGAAATTGCTTTCACTTTCCTGTTACCAGGGCAGGTTGAGCACCTTGTGAATCTTTGTTCTCTCTCTCTCTCTCTCTCTCTCTCTCCTCCTCTCCACAACACACACACACACACACACACACACACACACACAACCACGGAAGGGATAGACTCAGAAGTGTCCTTGTTTGCAGATGATGTGAAGTTAATGAGAAGAATCAAATCGGATGAGGATCAGGCAGGACTACAAAGAGACCTGGGCAGGCTGCAAGCCTGGTCCAGCAAATGGCTTTCCCTTTAGTTTTAACCCTGCCAAATGCAAAGTCATGAAGATTGGGGAAGGGCAAAGAAGACCGCAGACACAATATAGTTTAGATGGCCAAAGACTGGGAAACCTCACTCAAGGAAAAAGATCTGGGGGTGAGTATAACACCGACATATCTCCTGAGGCGCACATAAATCAGATAACTGCTGGCAGCATACGGGCGCCTGGCAAACCTACGGATAGCGTTCCGATACCTCATAAGGAGTCGTTCAAGACCCTGTATACCATTTACGTCAGGCCCATACTGGAGTATGCAGCACCAGTTTGGAATCCACACCTAGTCAAGCACGTCCCAAAAAATTAGAGAAAGTGCAAAGGTTTGCAACAAGACTAGTCCCAGAGCTACGGGGATTGTCCTACGAAGAAAGGTTGAGGGAAATCGGCCTGACGACACTGGAGGCCAGGGGGTCAGGGGAGACATGATAACGACATATAAAATACTGCGCGGAATAGACAAGGTGGACAAAGACAGGATGTTCCAGAGATGGACACAGACACAAGAGGTCACAATTGGAATTTGAAGACTCAGATGAATCGAAGGGATGTTAGGAAGTATTTCTTCAGTCATAGAGTAGTCAAGTCATGGAATAGTCTAGAAAGTGAAGTAGTGGAGGCGGGAACCATACATAGTTTTAAGGCGAGGTATGATAAAGCTCATGTAGCAGGGAGAGAGAGGACCTAGTAGCAATCAGTGAAGAGGCGGGGCCAGGAGCTATGACTCGACCCCTGCAACCACAAATAGGTGAGTACAAATAGGTGAGTACACACACACACACACACACACACACACACACAAATCTTGTCAAGACTGATGTACTGAACACATCGACTCCAGTCTGAGGGACTGATTACCTCATCCGCCTGTCTCTGCACTAGACTGAAGAAGCCGGAGTAAAGATACCCTTATATCACACAAGTGTCTCATGTCAAGTTGTCGGTTTTGTGAACCATGTACTCGCATATCTACAGTTCGGGTATCTGTTACAAGCAAATTTAGGAGATTTGCTTAGTATATGTGGTATCGTGTCTCAGGGACTGTTGAAGATTAAGACACATGTCCAACAGTTGGGTATCTTTATTGATGACACGTTTCGCCTACACAGGCTTGTTCAGATACAGAGGCAGCAGTAGTAATGAAATAAAGATGTAATCAGTCCATCTGCCTTGCAGAAAAAATATTTGAGGTGGTCAGTCCCTCAGCCTTGGTCTCGGGTACTAACCAAACCCAACCCTTTTCACTCGTATATTTGTCCAGTTTATAAATAAGGCAGGATACCATGACTAGAACAATACACGAATAACCCGCACATAAGACAAAGTTTACCACAACGTTTCGCTCCGATTTGGACCATTTACAAAGTCACACTTTGTAAATGGTCCAAGTCGGAGCGAAACGTCGTCGTGAGCTCCTCTCTCCTATGTGCGGGTTATTTCTGTATTGTCCAGTCTATTTTTAAAGCTTCTCAGGTGGGTCAGGGTCTTAGCCTCTATTACCCTACTCGGCAGATTGTTCCACGCTTCCACAACTCTGTTTTGACATCTCAGATCACATCAGCAGCAGGCTGGAGGCTGCACATGGCAGCAGAATCAATGCTCTGAGATCACACACACACACACACACACACACACACACACACACAACAGTGGCAGACCTAAGTGCTCTTTGGGGGCCACAGATGCCAGGGAACTTGTGTACAGATGTTTCTTGTTTCCACGTTCCTCAGTTTGACCCCCAACTATGCAGATGCAGGAAAGGTCTTTGAAGTCTGCTAGTGTGTGTGTGTGTGTGTGTGTGTACTCACCTAATTGTGGTTGCAGGGGTCGATTCATGGCTCCTGGTCCCACCTCTTCACTGGTCGCTACAAAGTAGACTCCCTGCTCCAAGAGCCTTATCGTACCTCTTCTTAAAGCTATGTATGGTTCCTGCCTCCACTACTTCAGTCTCCAGATTGTTTCACTTCCTGTGTGTATGTGTACTCGCCTAGTTGTGGTTGCAGGGGTTGATTCATAGCTCCTGGCTCCGCCTCTTCACTGGCCGCTACTGGGTCACTCTCCCTGCTCCATGGGCTGTATCATACCTCTTCTTAAAGCAATGAATGGATCCTGCCTCCATTACATTGATTCCCAAACTATTCCACTTCCTAACAACTCTGTGACTGAAGAAATACTTCCTAACATCCCTGTGATTCATCTGTGTCTTCAGCTTCCAACTGTGTGTGTGTGTGTGTGTGTGTAACACTAGAGACGGAGCAGCTGCTGATAAAACCTGTCTCCTTATGAATTCTTGATGTGTGGCCGAAGGTTGCAGTGTACCTGATGTATGCTGATTATATTCATGAGTGCAAGCCAGACAAAGTGATTTCTACCCCACGTCATCCCATTTTCTCTCTCTCTCTCCCTCCCTCTCTCTCCCTCCCTCTCCCTCTCTCTCTCTCTCTCTCCGCCCCACATGCTGTTACTTATCAAATAGGTTCGTATTCACCCATAAATTCATTGTCTCCCTCTTTTCCCCTCCCTGTATGTTATCAAATATTCCTCTTGCCAGAGTATAAACACGCCACACGCGCCTCTCTCTCAGGAGCTGAACCTCGACCCTACAAATTCATTACGTTAGTACACACACACTTCACTTACGAAGACTTAAATCATCTTGTTTATAAACGATGCTGAGTATGGAACTTTGCGTATTTTTCAGTGTGTGTGTGTGTGTGTGTGTGTGTGTGTGTGTGTGTGTGTGTGTGTGTGTGTGTTGAGAAAGGAAGGCAGGCACAAGTGCCTCTTGCTGCCTACTCTATATGTTGGTGGGGTCGGCACTGACGCGGAACACCTCACACCATTTTATTTTCAGCTGGAGTGTTGTGGTCATTGTGGTGGTTGGTTGCTGTGGTTAGCCCACTGAGTTGGCCAGTCCTCTAGTTCTCAGATCCGCCTTTGTGTGTGTGTGTGTGTGTGTGTGTGTGTGTGTGTGTGTGTGTGTGTGTGTGTGTGTGTGTGTGTGTGTAAGAATTGCAGATTTTAACTTTCAGGTGGCTAGTTAATTGTGCACCATATTACCATCCTGTGGATGGTCATACAGGAGCTTATGGGTATACCAAAGGCCTAGGAACTAGGCCTGGAAGGGGTTAACAGGCGTACATGATATAAAACTGGGCAGTTACCAACTCATTTATAATTAAGTTCTTTCTAAAATTTTCTTTTATACATTGAAAGATGTATTATTTTCATTTATGTTAATATAAAAATTAATAATTTTGTACCAAAAGAACCTTAGAAAACTCACCTAACATTATAAGAAGCGTCATTTAATTTAGCCTAATCCAACTAGATATATTTTACACAAGTTTACAATAATTTAATAAACACAATGAAGTATATTTTTTTTCGTTAAGTTTAGAATGATTTTTGCGAGATTACTGCATATACAAATTTTCGTTTGCCTTATTCGGCAAGAAGAGCGTTGCTATTTATGACAAAATAGCAAGTTTTACTTATTCGGCATAATATATATACATGCAGAACACTCTGAAAAAATAGTGAACTTCCAAGAGCTTTCGTGACTTCTTAGATAATGTGAGAAATCACGAAAGCGCTTGGAAATTTATCTTCATAGTGGTTGGTTCTGTATATTATTTCACTGGTCCCCTGCATATTGTGGTTCTGTATATTACAGGGACAGAGTACCTCATCTTCCACTATTTGTTATATATATTTCCGTTATGTCCATATATTGTACTGATAAAGGCAGTGGATGGCGAAAGGTCTACGAGATAATCAAATATTACACGTGTGCCTAATCTATCATGTCCACTAATATACATTAACCATTGTGTTCAACAGGGGAGCACCCGGCAGCGATGCAGACCAATACCAGTGGCAGGAGCCTGGCATCACTGGCCAGTGCCGTGGTGGTGGCAGTGACCGTGGCACTCAGTGCTGTAGTTCTACTCTGCCGCTGCTAAGACGACCCCCTCGTCTGCTACACCTGCTTCTCCTCTACGCACTCCTGTTAGGATAACACGACAACGTTTTTATATATATACGAGAATAATTCTGTCGTTCCCTGAGACACGAAAGTTGTGCTGAGAGGAGATTCCTGTTATTTATACTTTATCATCATGGCTGCACACTCGAGCCTCTGTCTTTTTCATGACAAGAATTCGGTTTTTCTTTATTCGTGTTCCAGAAATATGAATTCTGTGCTCGAGTTATATAAAAACTGGGTTCTCTTGACCCCAAAGTTCTCTCAAACCAGGGAGAAAACACTGGGTTCTCTCGTCTCCCGGAGACATCAATGTTATATTTCCTTACTCCCGGGAGATTAATACAGAAATTGACTCGGAATTCCTCTAACGATGAGATTATTAGTTACTTCCACCATTAAATTACAACAGAGTTAACAGGTTGACGAGCAGGACACACGGGCGACACTGAACATCGTTAGTGATGAGACGTCCCGGTCGGAGGCTTCACCGGTCGAGACGTCCCCGGCCGGAGGCTTCACCGGTCGAGTACAAGAATGAATTGTAGACCTCCAGTGCGATAAAGAAACCTTGTTGAAGATTAAGACAGATGTGCAACAGTTGGATATCTCTATGAAACGTTTCGCCCACACAGTAGACTTCTTCAAATACAGAGGCAGCAGTTGTAATGAAATAAAGATGTAATGAGTCCGTCAGCCTGGAGAACACCGCTCCACGGATCTCATATCTTCTCCAGGCTGAGGGACTCACCACCTCACATACATTTTATCCAAGGTTAATGGACTAATAACATCTTTATTTTATTACTACCCCTGCCTCTGTATTTGACTGAAGAAGCCTACTGTGTAGGCGAAACGTTTCGTAAATAAACATATCCAACTGTTGCACATGTGTCTTAATCTTCAGTTTAGTATATATCATTGTCAACAGTAAACTTGTGTTGACCGGGTGTACCAGTCTTCAACCTGTCAATACTGTTTACCGTTAAGCAAAACCTGTTGTCCTCGGGTGGTGGGACTGTCTTCCTGCTGTCCTCGGGTGGTGGGACTGTCTTCCTGCTGTCCTCGGGTGGTGGGACTGTCTTCCTGCTGTCCTCGGGTGGTGGGACTTGTCTTCCTGCTGTCCTCGGGTGGTGGGACTGTCTTCCTGCTGTCCTCGGGTGGTGGGACTGTCTTCCTGCTGTCCTCGGGTTTGGTGGGACTGATCTTCCTGCTGCCCTTTCGGGGGGTGGGGGATTTGTCTTCCTGCTGTCCTCGGGTGGTGGGACTTGTCTTCCTGCTGTCCTCGGGTGGTGGGACTTGTCTTCCTGCTGTCCTCGGGTGGTGGGACTGTCTTCCTGCTGTCTCGGGTGGTGGGACTCCCTTTTCCTGCTGTCCTCGGGTGGTGGGACTGCCTTCTGCTGTCCTCGGTGTGGTGGGCTGTCTTCCTGCTGTCCTCGGGTGGTGGGACTGTCTTCCTGCTGTCCTCGGGTGTGGGACTCCCTTCCTGCTGTCCTCGGGTGGTGGAAAAACTGTCTTCCTGCGGGTCCTCGGGTGGTGGGACTGTCTTCCTGCTGTCCTCGGGGTGGTGGGAATGCCTTCCTGCTGCCCTCGGGTGGTGGGACTGTTTTTCCTGCTGTCCTCGGGTGGTGGGAACTTGTCTTCCTGCTGTCCCGGGGGGTGGGACTTGTCTTCCTGCTGTCCTCGGTGGTGGGACTGTCTTCCTGCTGCCCTCGGGTGGTGGGACTGTCTTCCTGCTGTCCTCGGGGGGTGGGACTGTCTTCTGCTGTCCTCGGGTGGTGGGACTTGTTTTCCCTGCTGTCCTCGGGTGGTGGGGACTTGTCTTCTTCTGTCCTCGGGTGGGGGGACTGCCTTCCTGCTGCCCTGGGTGTGGAACTGTCTTCCTGCTGTCCTCGGGGTGGTGGGACTTTTCTTCCTGCTGTCTGGGGTGGGGGGACTGTCTTCCTGCTGTCCTCGGGTGGTGGGACTGTTTTCCCTGCTGTCTCGGGTGGTGGGACTGTTTTCCCTGCTGTCCTCGGGTGGTGGGACTGCCTTCCTGCTATCCTCGGGTGGGGGGACTGTCTTCCTGTTTGTCCTCGGTGGTGGGACTGTCTTCCTGCTGTCCTCGGGTGGTGGGACTGCCTTCCTGCTGTCCTCGGGTGGTGGAACTGTCTTCCTGCTGTCCTCGGGTGGTGGGACTGTCTTCCTGCTGTCCTCGGGTGGTGGGACTGTCTTCCTGCTGTCCTCGGGGGTGGGGACTGTCTTCCTGTTTGTCCCGGGTGGTGGGACTGTCTTCCTGCTGTCCTGGGTGGTGGGACTGTCTTCCTGCTGTCCTCGGGTGGTGGGACTGTCTTCCTGCTGTCCTCGGGTGGTGGGACTGTCTTCCTGCTGTCCTCGGGTGGTGGGACTGTCTTCCTGCTGTCCTCGGGTGGTGGGACTGTCTTCCTGCTGTCCTCGGGTGGTGGGACTGTCTTCCTGCTGTCCTCGGGGGGTGGGACTGTCTTCCTGCTGTCCTCGGGTGGTGGGACTGCTATCCTCGGGTGGTGGGACTGTCTTCCTGCTGTCCTCGGGTGGTGGGACTGTCTTCCTGCTGTCCTCGGGTGGTGGGACTGTCTTCCTGCTGTCCTCGGGTGGTGGGACTGTCTTCCTGCTGCCCCTGGGTGGTGGGACTTTTCTTCCTGCTGCCCCCCCTCGGGTGGTGGGACTGTCTTCCTGCTGTCCTCGGGTGGGGGGGACTGTCTTCCTGCTGTCCTCGGGTGGTGGGACTGTTTTCCCTTGCTGTCCTCGGGTGGTGGGACTGTCTTCCTGCTGTCCTCGGGTGGTGGGACTGTCTTCCTGCTGTCCTCGGGTGGTGGGACTGTCTTCCTGCTGTCCTCGGGTGGTGGGACTGTCTTCCTGCTGCCTCAGTACTGCCGAGTTCTTTTTTTTCCCCCTCAGTTTACCTCAAGACAATTATATCTTACAGTTTACCTCAGAACCAGCAAGGCTTTTATATTGTGTGTAATGGTGTGTATTGTTTATTTTGTGTCCAGTTGATGACGTGTGTGGAGAAACGAGGCAGGTTGAAGAGTAAGTTTGTGGTGGGTGAGTGTTTCGCTCGGTGTAGGGCGTTATCAAGTTTCGCCCTGTGTATGGCGTTTTATCATGGTTCTCTGTGTATAGCGTTATAGCCTGATTTGATAAAGCTCCACACAGGGTGAAACATGACCTGACAAAGCTCTACACACTGAAACATGATTTAATAAAATTCTTCACAGTGAAACATGATTTAATAAAGCTCTACTGAGTGAAAGATAACTTGATAAGGCTCTAGAGAGAGAGAACAAAACGCTGTCTCACCAGAAACATGTTCTGCACCTCAGTCTCTCCTTCCCTACCTTGGGCAGCACGCCATTTGCATTAATAATGTGTGTGTGTATCTTCTCTTCCTTTTTCTGTACCATCATTGCTACCTGACCTTCATTTATAGTTCCATCTCTGTTTAGGAACATGGTTGACATTAAGATGTCGTAGACTGCGTTAAATATTTTTGTGAATAAAAAAAAACTTGTACGACCCAAAACCACACAGGAAGTGTATTGATGGTTCGCAAGCCGATCAAATGTGATTGGAAATTTGCTGTGAAGTCAGATTTGATGAGTGTGGGTTTGTTTAGCCTCGGTGGTGACAAACGTCAAACCTTTACTGTTCCCTTTCTGTAAATTCTATACAAATTCTATACAAATGCTCAAAATTGTTGTGATGGGTTATGTGTATACATGTACATATATATATATATATATATAAATATTTTAGATGTTTTATGCGGGCTGGAGAAGAGATGTTGAGGGGTTTGGGTGTTGGTAATTTTGTGTTTGGCGTGCTGTGGTGGAGATTGTGAAGGTTGATTGATTGGTGGTGGTGTTTTAATGGTGATGACCTGGTGTTTCTACAATACTGTGTATTTAGTGATGATGCCTCTTGAGTTGTGATGATTATATTGATCGGTATTGATGTTAAAAGATGGTGTGGGTGATGAACAGTGCTGGTGACGAACTGTGATCGTCTTTGTGATGCTTAGAGAGTCCTAGGAATACACGAGGGAGGGAAGAGATGGAAGGAGGGGAGGAGAGAGAGAGAGAGAAAGATCAGAAGGATGAGTTTTAACTCTGTATCAGTGAGAGTTTTGGTTGACTTGTTCCACTGACTTTGCCTACACACGGACAGTCAAAGAGCGTATTGATTGCAACTTTGACCGTGTGACGCGCGGCTGTATATCTGTACTGCTGCAGTCTGCCGAGAAACTTTATATTGATGATTCTAATGGAAGAGAAAGAAATAATGGCCACACCTCGTTGAATTTTGTATAACTGTTCTCCTGTAGTGTCCCCCACCACTTTGAAACATAATGAACGTGTGGCCCAAAAGCTCATTGTGAAGATCAAGGCTGTTATAGAGTGAGCTGGATATAGCAGTCTTCGCCTCATCATCGCCCAGTCATTACCAGGGATATTAAAATATCTCGGACATCAACACAGCTTTACATCCATGTACGAGATGCAGAGACTGGCGGTCTCATGGGGCTTTTGAACCCCTAGGGTTTATCCCCATGGTGACCTGGAGCATGGCCCAGGGTAAGCACGACACTCGCAGACGTGAACTAGGTATTGAAGAGGAGGGGTGGGTATAGAGTGGTATGAAAAGGTAGAGAAGTGGGGTGAAGAGGGAGATGGTTTACTGGTGGTTACTTCTGGTTGTTGGTGATGGAAGTGTGAGGGAGTGTATAGTGGGATGGAGTGTGAGGGAGTGTATAGTGGGATGGAGTGTGAGGGAGTGTATAGTGGGATGGAGTGTAGCTGCCTTTCCTTCACTCACTGGCACTTTAGCTGCCTTTCCTTCACTCACTGGCACTTTAGCTGCCTTTCCTTCACTCACTGGCACTTTAGCTGCCTTTCCTTCACTCACTGGCACTTTAGCTGCCTTTCCTTCACTCACTGGCACTTTAGCTGCCTTCTTTCTACATATTTGTTCTTTATAAATCCTCCATCATACAGCTGTGACTCGCTGTTTTTTGACTTGGTTTACTACGTCGGTCCTCACTGCTCCTCCATACCATCCTTCTCTTTTGCACATTCCTATTGAAAAAAATGCTTATCTCACGTTTTGCAATCTTTGTTGTTGTGTTGCAGGTTGTTGCGTCGCTGCTTCATCTCGTGGGAGTCAGTCCCCCCTTGCTGCCCTGGCATTCCAAAAACCATCTTTGGTTTCACCCTCTCTGGTGTAGGAGAATGTCTGCTGACAGTGTTCTTCTCTGTCTCCTGTAGACTGTTGTCTGCTTATAACACTTCGCTATCTACAATAAACTGCTGTCTCTCGAGTTCGTCTCACACCTGTCTCACTGTCTTCCTCACTTGTCACACTCCCACACCTGTCTCCCTCACTTGTCAGACTCCCACACCTGTCTCACTTTTTCCCTCACTTTTCACACTCCCACACCTGTTTCCCTCACTTGTCACACTCCCACACCTGTCTCAGTCTCCAACAGTATTTAAGGAAAGGAAATAAGGCTGGACTGATCCTAACTGTAACACCACATAATACAAAAGAAATTTCTCTCTCTCTCTCTCTCTCTCTCTCTCTCTCTCTCTCTCTCTCTCTCTCTTCTCTCTCTCTCAGGGTATAGAACATAGCGGATTTACACCAAATTTCCAGAGGGATTTAAGAAAGCGCATTTAAGGGGATTTACAAAGATTTCAGCTGATAAATCCTTGGTTAAACTTGAGAGGCTGTGAAGGAGTTCTCTAAAGAGCGTATACAACACATATTTACGCAAGACGCTTAAATCCTACGCCCAGATACGCTCTTCAAGCTAAAAGATGGTGAAAAATGCTTAAACTCCCGGAGTTTGCGTTTATCCCTATGGGCTCTTGATCCCGGGGGGTTTGGGGCACCCTATTACTTAACGGCCTGATTACCCTCTTTGCTCTAGGTGCCAACCCATGCGGGTTTAGCCGTTAATGGGAGGGGGCTGGGTTAAATTTATTTCCGTCACAGATAATGGGTGATGAATGGGGGTCTGCGAGAGAACTTTTGTGTGTAATGTGTCGACAAGTTGTTGGTTGTGTGTAAATTGTTTGTTCCAGTACATATTAAAAACTTTGACAAGTTGTATATGTATGGTATGTATGGTGGGTACCATCAGTGTCATGGTACGTAATGTCAAGACTGCCATGATGGTAGTTGCTTCTCACAGTAAACGTCAGGCTGCTGCAGTAGACCTGACATATACCTTGGAATGGACAAAGGCGTATGTAAATTACTTTAGGAGATCAGTGGATAATTACGCTAAGCTGAAGGAAGCACATACAAGGGTGAGTGTGCGCTGGAAGGAGTATATACAGGAGTGTGTGTTGGAGTACATACAAGGGTGAATGTGAGCTGGAATACATGCAGGGGCGAGTACACACTGGTTGTACCACTATCTCTTATTCCATTACACAGTTCCACGTCTCTGTGGGACAAACCACTTTCCCACATCATCTTATCTTCCCTTATGTTCCACGAGGACAGCTATACTTTTACAGACACCGTGGTTCACCATCTCTGCCTCATCCTGAGACATCCTCCGTCTTGTCCTCTTTACACCTCGTGTACGCAAAACCTAACACACTCCCCCATTCATATGTCTTAAAGTCTGTTTGATAGTGGGTCTCGGTAGTTCCTGGTAGAGCCTGGCACATGGACGGGCTCCGGGAGTAGAAACACACTTCAAACTCATCAAAGGTATAGGTATGGGTCTTGGAAGATCTCATTTATATGATCTTTGGGTTGTATGTCTGTGTCCACTTACCTATTTGTGGTTATAGGGGTCGATTCACAGCCCCTCTCCCCTTCACTAGTCGCTACTAAGTTCATTCTCTCTCCCTGCTCCAAGAGCTTTATCGTGTGTATGTGTGATTACGACAATCACTGCTTGTGTTTTGAGTGGAACGTGCTGCAGTTATTACTGACTGGACTCTATCCGATCACACAAAACCCACCTCAACAACGATGATAACTGACTGACCCACCAACCAGCCAGTGGATAGGATGAGAGCGAGTGTGTATCTTATCCAGCCCGGATGATGATCATATATCCTGAGCATCCCAGAAGGATATGTATAAATATATTGATAATTGTTTAGTTACATGTTATAGCAGCAGTGGAGGGCGGGGGTGACACCTGATAAACTAGACACCTGTACAACACTGGGGTATCGTTACTTAGGAAACATTTCGCCAGAAGTTTCCTCCATAGATACCCAAGTGTTGGGCAGGTGTCTAGTTCATCACCTGTCGCTTATCTGGACCAATTACCTACAAGCCGTAGTGTTTAAATTAACCGGTTGTGCTTCCTAAAGGTCACAGACTTGCAAGGACATAAATATATCGTGCCGAATAGGAAAAACTTGAGATTTTGCCTTAAGTAGCAACGCTCTTCTTGCCGAATAAGGGAAACGAAAATTTGCGTACCTTACCTTTGATATACCTTTGAAGAGTTTCGAGTGTTTCACTACTCTTGAAGCCCGGCCATGGGCCAGGCTCGTCTGGTGCTTGCCTGGCCAACCAGGCTGTTGCTGCTGGAGGCCTCCTGGTAAAGATACTATGTATGCAATAATTTCGCAAAAATCATTCTGAATCTAACGAAAAAAAAATACATTCCATTGTGTTTATTATTAAATTATTATAAACATACCAAAAATATATTTAGTTGGATTAGGCTAAATTGCGCTTGTTATAATAAGGTCAGGTAAGTTTTCTAAGGTTCTTTTGGTACGAAATTATTAATTTTTACATTAACATAAATTAAAAAAAATATATCTTTAAACGTATAAGAGAAAATTTTTGAACTTAATTTTAAACGAGTTTTTGCTAATTGACTAATTTTACCTATTCGGCACGACACACACACACGAGTATATGCAAAACTTCTGTAGACCTTCGATTACTTGGAATGACAATGTTGAGACAATGAAGAACAGTCTACCAGTTACAGTCTACCAGCTACAGTCTACCAGCTACAGTCTACCAGTTACAGTCTACCAGCTACGGTCTACCAGCTACAGTCTACTCGCCCTCACTCGCAGTTTCTACCGACGTTGACTCTCATCTCCAACATTTTTATGTATATCAGATAAGGAAAAATATTAAATCAATTTCTTTATATATATATCTTGTTTTATTCTCCATTAACGGGGCGTTCAGGACACTGTTAACGGGGCGTTCAGGACACTGTTAACGGGGCGTTCAGGACACTGTTAACGGGGCGTTCAGGACACTGTTAACGGGGCGTTCAGGACACTGTTAACGGAGCATTCAAGACAACGGGATGTTCAAGGCACTGCCCTGAATCAAGCCTATATGCCTTCCCTCCCTCCCCCACCCACAGGCGCTGTATAATCCCTACGGGTTTAGCGCTCTCCATAATAAAATAATCATGTAATCAATAACTATGGATGTATTTGAAAGGCATCATGACTATAATTTCAACGTCTAATTTGAGAAAGGTTTTACGAAGTGACGTGGCTTAGCGCTTCTTTTTGATTATAATAATAATAATAATAATTTACGAAGTGACGTTGTTGACTTGACAGATCACTTGGGTTTATCAGTAAGGTATCCGAGGTGATAAACAATAATAAAGAAAGAATACGATAATGTGTACGTGGATTATTAAAGTTGCACAGAGAATAGTGATAAAGATGGTAGCGGCACATGGTACCAGATGATCAGTTTTCTCTTTGGACGAGACACTGATGAGCGACGGGCAGCGGTGGCTGCGTAAATGGCAAGAAAATTGTGTGTGGACTCGTGTTTACAATCTTTGCCCGAAATGCTCTGGATATAATGGGGCTTTTGGTATGTACACCCAATTGTTACACTCCTTTGTACAAACCTGTATCATGCTGAGATAAAAATTATTATTCTACCTAAATGACACTGATGACACTACATGTCGTCAGATAATTTCTGATGTGGACACTAGAGGGCTACAGGATGACCTGGATGGGCTGATGATGTGGTCGGAGAAGTGACAGTTGCAGTTCAATCCAGACAAGAGTAAAGTTGTAATCCTGGTAGAGGAATTAACTATGGCACTTATTGTGGTGGAATTTTCCTCCAGCTCTTGACCCCCACTAGGATGGTGGGGGGTATATGCTTCTTCCCCCCCCTCGTGGGGGGTCAAGAGCTGGAGGAAACAACAGCTAAACTAATGTTAGTCACAGTTAATGTGAACAAGACTCAGGAGTTCCGGTTAACACAAAGTCAAGACAACAATACATAGTTAACAAAACTAACATAATTCTTGGCTGTACATCAAGAAGTATAAATAATAGAAGTTGTCAGGTTATATTTCAACTATATATCTTAAGTTAGACTTTATGTTGGTCAGTTCTGGTCTCCATATTACAAGATAAACTTAAATATTTTGGTAAATATAGAGAGAAGAGTTAAGGTGATTCCTTGTGTTAGAAACTCTACTGGTGTAGACAGACTGAAGACTGAACCTGTACTGCTTGGTAAGACGTAGAATTACACGAGATATGATTGAAGTCACTGCAACTTTGTCTTGTTATCTATGTATCGTGAATCTTTGTTGTGCGATCTACACCTTACATTGGCAATCAACACGGTACCTATCTATCCTATCCTAACCTAGGTTAGGTACTGTGTTGATTGCAATATAAGGTGTAGATCGCAGTGTAAGTGTAGATATCATTTTCCTTGTAGATAACAAGCCAAAGTAGCACCTTGAAGTGTATCACTGGAAGATAATAAATAAAGGGGATAATACATGTTGACAATATCCCACCAAGACAGGACTCGCGGGTTCAAATCCCGCCCGTGGTATGGTTTAAGACAGGACTCGCGGGTTCAATCCCGCCTGGTATGGTTTAAGACAGGACTCGCGGGTTCAAATCCCGCCCGTGGTATGGTTCAAGACAGGACTCGCGGGTCAAATCCCCCCCGTGGTATGGTTCAAGACAGGACTTTGCGGGTTCAAATCCGCCCGTGGTATGGTTCAAGACAGGACTCGCGGGTTCAAATCCCGCCCGTGGTATGGTTCAAGACAGGACTCGCGGGTTCAAATCCCGCCCGTGGTATGGTTTAAGACAGGACTCGCGGGTTCAAATCCCGCCCGTGGTATGGTTCAAGACAGGACTCGCGGGTTCAAATCCCGCCCGTGGTATGGTTTAAGACAGGACTCGCGGGTTCAAATCCCGCCCGTGGTATGGTTTAAGACAGGACTCACGGGTTCAAATCCCGCCCGTGGTATGGTTTAAGACAGGACTCACGGGTTCAAATCCCGCCCGTGGTATGGTTTAAGACAGGACTCGCACCAGTGGATTCAAGTTGTAGAAATTTAGATTTAGAAAGGTTGTAGGGAAGTACAGGTTTGGCAGTAGAGTTGTAGATGAGTGGAACAAACTGCCAGGTAGTGCCACTGAGGCAGGAACTTTGGATACCTTTAAATATAAGTTAGATGAGTACATGAGTGTGAGATGAATCCGCCTAGCATAGGCCAGTAGGCCTGCAGTGTTCCTTCGTTCCTATAGGTCACTACACCTCCATCACCAAGGACCCAAGCACTCAACACTGCCCAGCACTCGACACTACCCAGCAACACTCAACACTGCCCAGCACTCGACACTACCCAGCAACACTCAACACTGCCCAGCACTCGACACTACCCAACACTCAACACTACCCAACACTCAACACTGCCCAGCATCGACACTACCAGCAACACTCAACACTGCCCAGCCCCTCGACACTACCCAACACTCAACACTACCCCGCAACACCTCAACACTGCCCAGCACTCGACACTACCAGCAACACTCAACACTGCCCAGCACTCGACACTACCCAGCAAACACCAACATGCCCAGCACTCGACACTACCCAGCAACACTCAACACTGCCCAGCACTCGACACTACCCAACACTCAACACTAACCCCAACACTCAACACTGCCAGCACTCGACACTACCCAGCAACACTCAACACTGCCCAGCACTCGACACTACCCAACACTCAACACTACCCAACACTCAACACTGCCCAGCACTCGACACTACCCAGCAACACTCAACACTGCCCAACACTCAACACTACCCAGTACTCGACACTACCCAGCAACACTCAACACTGCCCAGCACTCAACACTACCCTCCATAGCTTCTCATTACCGTCCACTGAGTGCGGGATATATTGACCAGTCCA
Organism: Cherax quadricarinatus; assembly: GCF_026875155.1. Lineage (NCBI taxonomy): Eukaryota > Metazoa > Arthropoda > Malacostraca > Decapoda > Parastacidae > Cherax > Cherax quadricarinatus. The sequence goes on from NC_069478.1 coordinate 27,359,097, forward strand.
GCCACACCTGGCTGGGAGGGGAGGGGAGGGGAGATGAAAGGGGGTGTCAAGGTAGTTTGAAAGGTGGTCAAGGGTGAGTGAAGGGGTATGAAAAGGGAGTGGGGAGGAAAACAGCATAAAATGGAAAGAAAATGAGAGAGAGAATAAGGCCATATAAAAAAGCAATTTTTTAGACTAAAACCCACAAGAATCTCTCTTCTACAAACACAACAGCAACACAACACAACACAACAGCAACAGCAACACAACACAGCCTCGCTCTACTAGACACCAACTTCAACACTGGGAATCAAAACTTCAGACTCCAGGATGGCCGGAGACAATCCCATTCCAATACCAGGAACAACCAGGCTTTTCTGAGCCAGGATCTTGTGATGGAGACAGAGAGGAATAGAAGGGTTGAGTAAATTACATATTCTAAAAATGTATGAAAGAACTTGACAGTGCAGCTCACGAGAGACTTTGGCAGAGGACTTAACAGGCGCCTGAGTTCCCCTGTCTCCTAATATCTTGTTTATTTTCCACTATAATCTATCTTGTTTATAATTACTATCGCATTTTTTTGTCTGTTGTCGTGAGGTGAAGTCCAGGATCTTTCCTTAATCATGGTATAACTTAACAAATCTCTGATGACAATTGTGTTGCAGAGGTCTGAGTTTTGCTCAGACCTCTGCAACAGAGTGAAGTCTGAAGACTTTACTTTGAGAGAGACCTAGGGTAGACATACTGCCGAGCATATCACCAGAGGCTCACATCAGCATAACCTCTGCAATGCTCGTCTGGTAAATCTATAGTTCTTAGGAATCCCAACAACGTCATTTTGACCCTTTATTCAACATTTTTCAAATCCATCTTGGAGTACGCAGCACCAGTATGGAACCCACATCTGAGGAAGCGTGCTAAGAGAGTGGAGGTATGCAAGAAGGCTTGTTCCTGAGCCAGGGGACATAAACTACGACTACAGGCTATTGGAGTTGGCCAACGATATGAGAGGACAGACGAACCAGGAGAGACATGATAAAAAAAAACTCTATAATACTCTGAAGGAAATAATAGGATAGACAGTGATGGACAGAGGCGAGAAATTGGTACTAAAGGGCACGGTTGGCAGTTAAAGACAGATGAACCACAGGGATGTTAGGGAGTAGTTCTTGACACTCAGAGTGGTCAAGACGTGGAGTGATGAGTGATCTCGGTGAAGTCAGGTTCTTACATAGCTTTAAGAGTAGGTACGAGAGGACCCATGAGGCTAGGACTGAATCTAGCAAGCTGAAAGGCGAGATCAGGAACTGTGATCAAACCACTGCAGCACCCACATAGGTGAGTAAACACACACACACACACACACACACACACACACACACACACACACACACACAGTCATCATACTACAGAAGGAACATTTAATACATTAACGCTGGAACATTTCTTTTTCAAAGTACAGAGCAAGCCAGCAGCAGCAGCGACGTGTTTGGCAGAGTGGAATTCATTAACAAAAGTTAAAATACCTTTGAATTAATGAGTGGGGTGGGGGGAGAGGGACAGTGGGAGGGGGAGATGGCGCTGGGAGGGGAGAGGGATGCGGGGAGGGGGAGAGGGACGGAGGGAGGGTAGGGGGGGGGAGAGGGGGACGTTGGGAGGGGGACAGGGACGGTGGGAGGGGGAGAAGGACGGTGGGAGGGGAGATGGAGGAGGGAGGGTGGGGAGGGGGAGAAGGCAAAGGAGGAAAGAGAGGGGATGGAGAAGACAGACAGGAGATCCTGACCAGGAAGAAGATCAAATACAGCCTCCCTCACAATTTCCTATAGAAGCCTCCCAACCAGGTCAACCCAGTGCAACCAAAAACTCTAAATCAAAAAACACCCATGCCACACCCAATCCCCCCACCCACTACATTACAAACTCCCCCCCACAGCAACAACCCATAGTTCCTTCCCAGGTCTCCCATTTTCCCCAACCCCAATATACCTCCCAGACCACAGTCTTAGAAAAGAAGTTGAGGGTGTGGTATACAAATGCAGATGGAATAACAAACAAGATGAGGAGTGGCACAAAGAATCAAGGAGACATCCCAGACATAATAGCACTCACAGAAACAAAACTCACCAGAATAAATAACAGATTAAATATTTCCATCCGGATATCAAATCCTCAGGAAAGACAGAGGGAGGAGGGGGGGAGGAGGAGTCGCACTGCTCATTAAAACCAGGGGGGTTTTGAGAAAATCGAAAGGAATGGATGGCACGGGCGAAAGGGACTATTAGTGGAACAATCCAGTCTGAGGGACATAAGGTGATAATTGCAGTAATGTACAACCCACCACAGAACTGCAGGAGGCCAAGAGAAGAATACGATGAGAGCAACAGAGCATTGATCGACACACTAGCCGAGGTGGCCAGGAGGCACACATGGGGGGAGCAACGTTACTAGTTATGGGTGATTTTAATCACAAGGAGATTGACTGGGAAAACCCGGAGCCCATGGGGGTCCCGAAAACATGGAGAGCAAGATGATGGATGTGGTACTGGAAAACCTCATGCATCAACATGTTAGGACACTACCAGAGAGAGAGGAGAGGATGAACCAGCAAGACGGACCTTGTATTCACCTTGAGTAGTTCGGACATCGAGGGTATCATGTATGAAAGGCCCCGGGAGCTAGTGATCATGTGGTTCTGTGCTTCGACTACATAGTTGAGCTCCAAGTGGAGAGAGTAGCAGGAATAGGCTGGGAAAAACCAAACTACAAAAGGGGGGAATATCAGGCATGAGGAAAATTCCTTCAAGACATTCCGTGGGAGAAGGAACTGACAGGAAAACAGTACAAGAAATGATGGAATATGTGGCAACAAAATGCAAGGAGGCAGAGGAGAGGTTTGTTCCCAAGGGAAACAGAAATAATGGGAAGAACAGAAGAGTCCTTGGTTCACCCAAAGGTGTGGGAGGCAAAAACTAGGTGTACTAGAGAATGGAAAAAGGGACAGAAGACAGAGAACTCGGGAAATTATAGAAATTAGCCGAAGAGCCCGAAACGAATATGCACAGATAAGAAGGGAGGCTCAGAGACAATATGAAAATGACATAGCATCAAAAGTAAAGACTGGGCCCGAAGCTGTTGTACAGCCACATCAGGAGGAAAAAAACAGTCAAGGACCCGGTAATCAGACTGAGGAAGGGTGGGTGGGGAATTCACAAGAAACGACCAAGAGGTATGTCAGGAGCTCAACACAAGATTTAAGAGGTATTTACAGTGGAAAACCCGTAGGACTCCCGGGAAAACAGAACAGGGGGGCACACCAGCAAGTGCTGGGGTGAGGTACATATAACCAAGGAGGAGGTGAAAAAGCTGCTATGCGAACTTTAACACCCCAAAGGCGGTGGGACCAGACAACATCTCTCCATGGGTCCTTAAAGAGGGAGCAGAGATATTGTGTGAGCCATTAACAAAGATCTTCAACACATCATTTTAAACTGGGCAACTCCCTGAGGTATGGAAAAATGGCAAATGTAGTCCCAATTTTTTAAAAAAAAAGACAGACATGAGGCACTAAACTACAGACCTGTATCACTAACGTGTATAGTATGCAAGGTCATGGAGAAGATCATCAGGGGAGTTGGTGGAGCACCTGGAAAAAAACAAGTGTATAATTGACAACCAGCACGGTTTCAGGGAAGGAAAATCCTGTGTTATGAACCCACTAGAGTTTTATGACAAGGTGACAGAAGTAAGACAAGAGGGGTGGATTGGGCTGCAATTTTTTGGGCGCAAGAAAGGCCTTCGACACAGTTTTCCCCACAAGAGGTTACGGGAAAAGCAGGGATTAGGCACACAAACAGGAAAGGACTGCAAGATCAGAGAATACCTGAAGGGAGGCAACAACGAGTCAGGTACAAAGACGA
>NC_069478.1:27363495-27373495 GCF_026875155.1 Cherax quadricarinatus
TAAGCCCCCGGGGATAAGGTTGGGGGCCCCACAAAGCCTGGAACCAAAATTTTATAAGGGGCCCTACAAACCTGGAACCTAACCCTGTAATAAGCGGAGCCCTCAGAGCCGCCCCCCGAAATCCCTTTTGGGGAGGGGCCCGTTAGGGATTTGGGCCTTTCTCCCTTTTAAAGCCGAGCCCCCCATCCCCCCCAGGGGTTAAAATTTTGGGGGTTTGGGGTTTTTTCCCCCCTTTTTTAAAAAAAAAATTTGCCTGAATCCTTTTTATCACCCATATAATTTTTTTTTGGGCTCCCTATTTTTATAACATTACCAACTACAGGTTAAAAGGGGCCCCTACAAAATTTTTTTTGGGGCATAAAATTTAAAACCCCATACCAGATAAGAAGGAATATTCGCCCCAGGGAATTTTTAGAATAAATTCGTCTTAGGATCAAAAGAAAAAAAGATTTTTTTGCAAAATTAATTAAATAAAATTTTTTAGATTTAAAAAATGGTTTTGGGTTTTTTTTTTTTTGGGGGTTTTAAAAAATTTTTGGGGGGGGTCACATAATTAGGGGGGGGAAAAATTTTTTTTTTTGGGGGAAAATTTTTTTTTGAAGGGGTGGGGGGGTTTGGGGGGGAGGGGTTTTGTTGTAGTTGTGTGGGGGTTTTTGTGTGTGGTGGTTTTATTCCGTGGTGTGTGTTTTTGGTTTTGTGTGTGGGTGTGTGTTTTGTGCCGTGTTGTTGTGTGTGTGTGTGTGTGGGTGGGTTTGTGTTTGTTTGGGTGTTTTTACTGGGTGGGTGTTTTGTTGGTGTGGTAAAATTGGTTTTTACGGTTATTTGGAAAACAAAAATTTAAGTTTTTTGACTGATTTCCCCCCGTCTGGGTTAATTTTAACAAACTCCCAAATGGCCCGTTCCCTTTTTTTGTTTGGCTTGTGTCCGGGGTTTTGTCCGGTGGCTTGGGGGGTGGCTTGTTCCTGGGTTTTTTTTTTTGTTTGTGTTTTTTGGGGGTTGTTTGGTCTTTTTTGTCCGGGTTTTGTGTCCTGGTGGCTTTTGTCCCTTTTGGGGTTGTGTCCTGGCTTGTCCCGGTGGTTTTCCGGTGGCTTTTTCCGGGGGTTTTTGGGGGGTTCCTGGGTTTTTTGGGCCTGGTGGCTTGTGTCCTGGTGGCTTGTTCCTTGTGGCTTTGTCCCCGGGGTTGTCCCGGGGCTTGGGCCCGGGGTTGTGGGGCCCCGTGCCTGGTCTTTTTTTTGGTGGGTTTTTGTGCCTGGTCTTTTTTCCTGGTTTTGTGTCCTGGTTTTGTCCGGTGGGGTTTGGGGGGGTTTTTTGGTCCCGGTGGCTTGTGTCCTGGTGGCTTGTATCCTGGTGGTTGTGCCTGGTGGCTTTTGTCCTGGGGGCTTGGTTTGGTTTTTTCCTGGTGGGTTTGTCCTGGTGGGTTGTGTCCGGTGGTTTTCCCTTTTTTTTTGGTTGGTTTTGGGGGGGGTTTTGTGGCTTTTTGGGGGGGGGGTTCTTTTTCCTGGTCTTTTTTTTGGGGGGGTTTTTTTTGGGGTTTTTGGGGGGGTTTTTGGGCTTTTTTTTGGGGGGGGTTTTGTTGTTTTTGGCTTTGGTCCCGGGGGGTTTTTTGGGCCTGGGGTTTTTGTCCCCGGGGCTTTTCTGGTTTTTTTTTTTGGGGGTTTTTCTGGGGGCCTGGTTTTTTGGTTGTGTCCTTTGGGGGTTGGGTTTTCCCGGGGGCTGGGGGTTTTTGGGCCCCCGGGGCTTTTTCTTTGGGTTTTCCTGGTGGCTTTTCCCGGTTTGTTCCTGGTTTTTTTTTGGTGGCTTTGTGCCGGTCTTTTCCTGGGGTTTTTTTCCTTGGCTTTTTGTCCTGGTGGCTTGTGTCCTGGTACTTTTTGGGGGTCCTTTTTTTGGGGGTTGGTCCCCGGGTTTTTGGGCCCGGGGGGCTTTTTTGGGGGGGGTTTTTGGGGGGGTTTGGGCCTGGGGCTTTTCCGGGGTTTTGTCCTGGGGGGGTTGGCCGGGGGTTTTTGGTGGCTTGTTCCTGGTGGCTTGTGTCCCGGGGTTTTCCTTTTTTTTTGGCTTTGTGTCCTGGTGGCTTTTCCGGGGTTTATCCCGGGGGCTTGTGTCCTGGTGGTTTTGTCCCCGGTGGCTTGTGTCCCGGGGGCTTGTTCCTGGATTTTTGTTGGGGGCTGTGTCCGGGGCTTGTTCCGGGCTTGTGTCCTGGTTTGTTCCTGGGGGTTTTTCCTGGTGGTTGTGTCCTGGTGGCTTGTTCCTGGTGGGTTTTTCTGGTGGCTTGTTCTGGGGGTTGTGTCCTGGTGGCTTGGTCCTTGGGTTTTTGTCCGGGGTTTTTTGGGTTTTTTGGGGTTTTTTCCTGGTCTTGTTTTCCCGGGGTTTGTCCTGGTGGGTTTTTTTGGTTTGGATCCCGGGGGTTGTGTCCCGGGGGTTTTTTCCTGGTGGGTTTTTTTCCTGGTGGCTTTTTGGGGGTTGTTCCGGGGTTTTTAGGGGGTTTTTTTCCGGGGTTTTTTCCGGGGGTTTTTCCGGTGGGTTTGGGGTTCCCCGGTGGTGTTCCTGGTTGACCGGGGTTGTTTGGGGGGCCCCCCCCTTCCCCCTTTTTTTTTCCCCCCTTTTTTTCCTTTTAAACCCCCCCCCCACCTTTCCCCCCCCATTTTTAATCCCCCCCCCCCCTTTTTTAATTTTTTTAAAAATTAAAAACCCCCCCCCCCCCCCCCCTAAAAAATTTTTTCCCCATTTTTTTTCCCCCCCCCTTTTTTCCCCCCCCAAATTTCCCCCCTTTTTTCCCCCCCCTTTTTCTATTTATTTTTATCCCATTTTCCCCCCAATTTTTCCTTTTTTTCCCTTAAAATTTTTTTCCCCCCCCCCCCTTTTTTTCCCCCCCAAAATTTTTTTCATTTTTTTTTCCCCCCACCCCATTTTTCCCCCCCCCCCAAATTTAATTTTTTCCCCCCCCCTTTATTTTATTTATTTTAATTTATTTTTTTAATTTTCCCCCCAAAAACATTTTTATCCTTATTTTTCCCAATTTTCCCCCCCCCCCCCATTTTTCCCCCCCCCCCCCACCCCCCCAAAAATTACCTTTTTATTTATTTTTATTACTTTTATATTTAAACCCCCCCCCCCCCCTTTATTTTTTACCTTATTTTTAAAATTTTTTTCCCCCCCATTTATTTTATAAAATTAAAATTTTTTTTTTAACCCCCCTTTTTTTTACCCCCCCCCCTATTTACCCCCCCCCCCCCTTTTTTTTTAATTAAAATTTCCCCCCACCTTAAACCCCCCATATTTACCCCCCCCCCATTTTTTTATTTAAACCCCCTTTTTAATTTTTTTATTTATTTTGCCCGACCCAAAAATTCCCCCCTCCATTTATTTTTATTTTTTTTTTTATTTATTTTATTTTTTCCCCCCCCCTTTTTATTTTTAAAAATCCCCCCTATCCCCCCTTTTTAAATTTTTTTTTTTTCCCCCCCCAATTTTCCCCCCCCAAAAAAAAAAAAAAATTTTTTTTTTAAAAAAAATTTTAAAAAATTTTTTTTACCTTATTTTCCCCCCCCCCCCCAAAAAAAAAATTTTTCCCCCCTTTTTTTTTCCCCCAATTTTACCTTAAATCCCCCCCTTTATTTTTTTTTTCCCCCCCCTCCCATTTAAAATTTTCCCCCCCATTTTTTTCCCCCCCATTTTCCTTTTATTTATTTAAACCCCCCCCCTTTTTCCCCCCCCCCCCTTTTTTTTAAAAAATTTTTTTCCCCCCCCCCCTTTTTCCCCCCTTTTTTTTAACTTTCCCCCCCAATTTATTTTCCCCCCCCCAAATTCCCCCCCTTTTTAAAATTTTACCCCCCCAAAAATTTAAAAAATTTTTTTTCCCCCCACCCCCCTTTTTTTCCCCCCCTTTTTTTAATTTTTCCCCCCATTTATTTCCCCCTTAAAAAAAAAAATCCTACCTTTCCCCCCCCCCTTATTTCCCCCCCCCATTTCCCCCCCCTTTTTCCCCCCTTTTTTCCCCCAAAAATTTTTTTCCCCCCCCAAATTTTTTTTTCCCCCCCCCCCCCCCCTTTTCCCCCCCCCAAAATTTTTCCCCCCCCCTTTTTTTTTTTCCCCCCCCCCTTAAATCTTTTCCCCCAATTTTTTTAAAAAATTTTCCCCCCCATTTTAAAAAAATTTTCCCCCCAAAATTTTTTTTCCCCCCCTTTTTTTTTTTTTTTCCCCCCCCCCAAACCCTTTTTATTTATTTTTTTTTTTTTTTTTTTAAAAACCCCCTTAAAAATTTCCCCCTTTTTTTAATTTATTTTTTTCCCCTTTAAAACCCCCCCTTTTTTTTTCCCTTATTTTTAAAAAAACCCCTTTAAAATTTTTTTAATTTTTAAAAACCCCTTTTTAAAATTACCTTTTTTTTTTTTCTTACCCTTTAAATTCCCCCCATTTTTTTTTTCCCCCCCCCCCCCTTATACCCCTTTTTTTCCCCCCATTTTTTTTTAAACCCCCCCTTTTTTTAATTTTTTAAAACCCCCCACTTTTTATTTTTTCCCCCCAATTTACCCCCCCCTTTTTTTTTTTCCCCTCCCCCCTTTTTTTTAAACCCCCCCCCCATTTTTTTCCCCTTTCCCCCCCAAAAAAATTTTTTTTTTTTAAATTTTCCTTTTTTATTTAAATTTTTATTTAAAACCCCCCCATTAAAAAAATTTTTTAAAAACCCCCCCCCCCTTTTACCCCAAAAACCCCCCCCCCCCCCCCTTTCCCCTCCCCCCAAAAAATTTTTCCCCCCCCCATTTCCCCCCCCCCCTATTTTTTTAAAAAAAAACCCCCCCCCCAAAATTTTTTAAAAAAATTTTTTAAAAAAAAAAATTTTCCCCCTTTTTTTTCCCCCCCCCCTTTTTCCCCCCCCCTTTCCCCCAAATTATCCCCCATTTTTTTCCCCCCCCTTTATTTTTCCCCCCCCCCCCTTTTTTCCCCCCCCCCTTTTTCCCCCCACCTTTTTTTTTCAAATTTTCCCCCCCCCCCATTTTTATTTTTTCCCCCCATTTATTTTTTATTTTCCCCCCCCCCCCTTTTTTCCCTAAACCCCCTTTCCCCCCCCAAAAATTTTTTTTTTTTTTCCCCCCAAAACACCCCCCTTTTTTTTTCCCCCCCCCCCATTTACCCCCCCATCCCAAACCCCCCCATTTATTTTTTAAAAACCCTTTTTTATTTTCCCCCCTTTTTCCCCAAAATTTTTAACCCCCCTTTTTTTAACCTTTTTCCCTCCCCAAAATTTTTTTTTCCCCCCCTTTTTTTAATTTTTTTTTTTCCCCCCCCCCCCCCTTTTCCCCCCCCCAAAACCCTTTTCCCCTACCCTTTTTTTCCCCCCCCCCCCACCTTCCCCCCCCCCTCCTCCCCACCCCCCCCCTTTCCCCCCCCTTTTTACCTTTTCCCCCCCCCCCTCCTTTTTCCCCAAACCTTCACTCTTCCCCCCTCCCTCCTTTTCCCCTCCTCCCTCCTCCCTTTTCCCCCCCCATCCTCACTTTTCCCCCCCCCCCCTTTTTTCCCCCCTCCTCCTTTTCCCCCTCCCCCTTCCTCCTTCCCCCCTTCCCCCTTTCCCCTTTCCCCCCACCCCCTCCTCCCCTTCCCCCCCTTCCTCCTTCCCCTTTTTAACCTTCCCTTTCCCCCCCCCCCTCCTTTCCCCCTCCTCCCCTCCCACCTTCCCCCCTACCTTTCCCCTTTCCCCCCTTCCCTTCCCCCTTTTATTTCCCCCCCTCTCCCCTTTTCTTTCCCCCCCTCCCTTCCTTTCCCCCCTCCTCCCTTTACCTTCCCCCTCCCACCTTTACTTTCCCCCTCATCCTACTTTCCCCCCCCTCCCTTTTCCCCTTCCCCCTTCCCCTTTCCCCTTCCCTCCTTCAAACCCCCCCCTCCTTTCCCCCCCCCTTTCCCCTTCCCCCTCATCCTTCACTCTTCCCTCCTCTCATCCTTCACTCTTCCCTCCTCCCATCCTTCACTCTTCCCTCCTCTCATCCTTCACTCTTCCCTCCTCCCATCCTTCACTCTTCCCTCCTCCCATCCTTCACTCTTTCCCCCCCTCTCATCCTTTACTCTTCCCCCCCTCCCATCCTTCACTCTTCCCTCCTCCCATCCTTTACTCTTCCCTCCTCTCATCCTTCACCCTTTTCCCCCCTCCCATCCTTCACTCTTCCCTCCTCCCATCCTTCACTCTTCCCTCCTCTCATCCTTCACTCTTCCCTCCTCTCATCCTTCACTCTTCCCTCCTCCCATCCTTCACTCTTCCCTCCTCCATCCTTCCCCTCTTTCCCTTTTCCCCCCTCCTTCACTCTTCCCTCCTCTCATCCTTCACAAGTCAGCAGTCATTTTCAGAAGAGAAAATTTCCTGTGGTTTTGGTGGCTGGTGTAGTTTATTTAGTTCTGAAGGCGAGGATAACCCGTGAAATTTGTGGTTCTTGATGTTATTAGTGTGTGTGTGTGTGTGGTGTGGTGGTGTGTGTGTGTGTGTGTGTGTTTGTGTGTGTGTGTGTGTGTGTGTGTGTGTGTTGTGTGTGGTGTGTGGTGTGTGTTGTGTGTGTGTGTTGTGGTGTGTGTTGTGTGGTGTGTGTGTGTGTGTGTGTATGTATGTGTTGTGTGTGTGTTTGCGTGTCACAACACCTGTGCTGTTCCCTCCTGACAGCACCGGTGCTGTTCCTCCTGACAGCACCGGTGTTGTTCCCTCCTGACAGCACCGGTGCTGTCCATCCTGACAGCACCGGTGCTGTTCCATCCTGACAGCACCGGTGCTGTTCCCTCCGACAGCACCGGTGCTGTTCCCTCCTGACAGCACCGGTGCTGTTCCCTCCTGACAGCACCGGTGCTGTTCCCTCCTGACAGCACCGGTGCTGTTCCCTCCTGACAGCACCGGGCTGTTCCCTCCTGACAGCACCGGTGCTGTTCCCTCCTGACAGCACCGGTGCTGTTCCATCCTGACAGCACCGGTGCTGTTCCATCCTGACAGCACCGGTGCTGTTCCCTCCTGACAGCACCGGTGCTGTTCCCTCCTGACAGCACCGGTGCTGTTCCATCCTCGTCAAATTTTAATATATCACGTCTCATAATTTTAGTTCATATTCAAGTCTTGAATATATTTTAAACCACTGTAAAAGTTGGAAATTCCAGATATATTTATATAAATTTCCCGCTGTGTATGTATATATATATATATATATATATATATATATATATATATATATATAAATATATATATATATATATATATATATATATATGAATGAGAGTCAAACATGAATACATTGGTACAATATGTCAAAGATTATGCATCTCCAGCTCTGAAGGTGGAAGTGAGTCCGGTACACAGCTAGCATTTCCTCTCTGGATGGCCACACTGAGGCGCTGGAACATGAAAGTGGCCGCCCTTGGGTTCCTAGTGGTGTCACTGAGTCTGGAATCAGTTCTCTTAGGAAACATGATGCACTCTTGCCCCTCATGATCTCAGGATTTCTGATCTCGCTAGGACAAGTTGATACTGATGGCTTATGTCTATATACTTGCTGAGCTTGTACTCCTCCCTGTGATCCACAGCACCTTCCTGTTGCCCAAGACTGTGAAGTATGTAGGTGTCTGTCAGCGTCGACACGCAGGTATAGTCCCATGCTAAGAGCTTGCCATTCTTCGAGGATAGATGGTGATCCCGTCGGGGCAGAATGCGGGATTGTTAGTATTGTTGGCTGCTAGTGATCAGGGCTCTCAGCTGGGTATCCAGATTTAGCAAGGCTCCTCGTCATGGTGTCGTTGACTTCATCGTGTCTTGCGTGCCAGCCCTTGGTTTTGGAGCAGTTTAGACGGTGTAAACCATATTGATTGGCTTTCACATCGCCGCAAATGCATGTGTATTCCGTGTGAATTGGGGCAGCGACGGTGAGAGCCACTGCAGTACAGAGGGTCTGTGGGTCGAGGCGTCGTCCCATTGCCGAAATGAGAACTTTTTGGATGAAGTCCCCAGAGTGAGGTGCGCTCACAGCTTGGAGACGGGCAGTCTCCTTGTTGGAGGTTGCAGTCCTGAATCTGTTGGTATGCACATTTTCAGCGATGGTCATCCCAACTTGACTGTAGGCCAGTGTTGCACTAGGTTTTCGTGCTGGAGCAACGAGTCTCTCCCATTCGGTGATGGTACTGGTGTAGCTAGGGACCTGCATTCTTGCTGAGTCACTGAGGTTGTTCGGAAGAATTTGTTTTATTAACTGGTCTGATGCTATGGAGGAGGATAAAGCTGGTAGGGCAGTCTGGGAGGATTTGCGTACTCCCAGCCCACAGCTAGAAGTAAGGCTTGCAGCTACTGTCTATCTTCAGGGGAATTCAGTACACTCTATAGCATGGTATTTAGGAGGGAGTCATATTCCGGACTGCTGAAGGCTGGAGAACATCTCACGAAGTCGGTAAGTTTTTGGGAGAGAGAAGCGCCTAAAACACACAGGTATAATGTTCGTCAGGAAACAGGACAAGTGTTTCCTGACGAGGGTCTTAGTCACATGATGACTCGCAGCTGGAGCTTTTGGTCATCTGACAGAGGACTTCCACTGGCTTACCAGTCCACCCCTTTAAAAATCGTGGTTATGATTATGATTATAACTATTACACACACACACGCAGACACACACGCAGACACACACGCAGACACACACGCAGACACACACGCAGACACAGACACACACAGACACACACACACACCACACACACACACACACACACACACACACACACACACACACACAGACACACACAGACACACACACACACACACACACACACACACCACACACACACACAGACACACAGACACACACACACCCCACACACACACAGACACACACACAGACACACAGACACACACACACACACACACACACACACACACACACACACACACACACACACACAGACACACACACACAGACACACACACACAGACACACAAACACACACCACACACACACACACACACACACACACACACACAGACACACACACACCCCACACACACACACACACCACACACACACACAGACACACACACACAACACACACACACACACACACACACACAGACACACACACACAGACACACACACACAGACACACACACACAGACACACACACACAGACACACACACACACAGACACACACACACACACACACACACACACACACACACACACAGACACACCAGACACACACACACACACACAGACACACACACAGACACACACACAGACACACAGACACACACACACACACACACACACACACACACACACACACACACACACACACACACACACACACACTAAGTGCTAGGCATTAAACACAACATTTTTCAAAGGGATTGGTATGCAAGTCTTGTTATTCCGGCCACTTCAGTTCTGAATGCATTAAACTCGACGTGACCCCTCAAAACGACCACTCACTTATACCATCCCATCATTTTTACATCACCTTCAAGCTGGTGAAGGCCTCTTGATCCGAGTAACTAGAGCTGCCTTCTCTCTATATCAGAATATTATAATACTGTACTAAGCTATTATTATTGTTATAATCATAATTATGATTTTTAAAGAGACTGAGTTGTAAGCCAGCGGAAGGCCTCGGTCAGATGACCAAAAGCTCCAGCTGTGGGTCATCATATGACTAAGACCCGCGTCAGGAAACACTTGTCCTGTTTCCTGACAAACATTACACCATAGGGTAATATACTATTTTATGATATATGGTAAAACAGTCTCTGGAGCTACTAAAACACTCGGTGTTTTATCTCATAAATTGACAGAGAAAAACTGTGTTTTACGGAGGTCGAATATTGCAAGACTTCTCCGCTAAAAACTAGTCGGTCAGATTTAAGGAATTAAGTAACGAGGTTGTAAGGTAATTAAGTAACGAGGTTGTAAGGTAATTAAGTAACGAGGTTGTAAGGTAATTAAGTAACGAGGTTGTAAGGTAATTAAGTAACGAGGCTTGCAAGAAGCAGGTTTCACCTGGGGA